>ML777463.1:471622-487084 GCA_009831015.1 Picea engelmannii | reverse complement strand
TATATATGCATCGTTGACACCCAAAGTTTTGGGTAAACATCATGTGTGTGCACAAATGAAGTTGTGTGTGCCTATTCCAGGTTTTGGTGCACTGAAGTAGTTGTGTGAAGGGTAAAAGGAGGCATGCATGCTAGATCAAGTTTGTTATTTCACGCTAGTCAGAGTTCTTCCAATGTACGTTGTTCCAAGTTTTGTGATGCACTCCAAAAATCAAGAAGACAATGCATTATGACAAGCAACATGAGGGAACACACAACAGAAACAAGATGAGTTGGAAAGGTAGTTAAGATTTCCCCGATTCCAGAAAGGTTACATCAAATGCATGCGGGTGATAGAAGTGTGTGGGACTGGAAGTTAGAGGAATGAGTGGGAAAGAACTAAAAGAGACAAAGCACCAAAGTCAAGAAGAAGAAGAGGCTCTGTCAATGTCAATGAATTTTTACTTAGTGTTTCTTTGTAAACGATTGAATGATGCTGATAATAAAGCTATAGTTATTCTGGACCTATGATGTGTCAATTACGTGTCTGATTGAACATGTTGGTTTTGTTATGCATTGTTAACTTTTAGGTGATATACAATGAATAAAATGAATGCAACCCTTGGCGGATCCCTGTGCAATAAATTACTTTATCAGTGACCCAAGACTAGATGGTCTCTGTGATCCTCATGGAATCTTGGGTGAGACCTTCTTCATTCTTGGTTGAGGAATGATATGTTGATGCCTTAGGGGTTTTGTTGGTCAAATTTGGATGAAACCTGGGTATTTATCCCCCCCAACATTAAGAAATACGTGCAAAAGAATGAAATGACCCAACAAATGGTTCATTTCCTGGAACTTGAATCTTTTGTATTGAATGATGAATGTGGAGAATGAGGTGGTATCCATCATAGGAATAAATTCAAGATTTTTTAACCATGAAGGAATATGAGTTTTCTCAGCAGGAAACTCAAGTTATGAATGTCAATGTGAAGTGATGGAAGGATAAGAAACTCTACACTAATATGCATGAAGTTTTATTTGTTGGATTTCCATGTTTGTTGTATGAATGGTTGAAAAGACATACTACTACTAATACTGCCTTCCAACCTCAAGAACTAGTGGTTTGGGACTAGATAACGATTTATAGAATGAAGAACTTGGATAACAGATGGACTTGAGTCACTGCGTTTTGGTTTGCTAGGGTGAAGGAAGGGTATATAATTGAATTTTTTATTGAATACACTGATTCTTTCAATGAAGCTGAAAGAAAGTTTACAAAAGGTCCTAGAAGAAGGTTGTTAGAATAAATCTCACTCTAGATAAGGATGTTATTCATGGAGAAGGGGATGATGCACACGGATCTCAACAATATGGTTGAGTAGAATCCCCTAGAGGTGGAGGGGGGGATGAAAAGGTGGGGAAAAAGTGAAAGAGGAGATGGATCCATTGAGGAGGATTCATAAGTTGTTAGAATGAGGTGAGGAATATGATGGACCCCAAATATAAGAGGAGAGAAAGAACTGAAATATATGAAAGAAGAGTTGAGTTAAGAAGGAGAGTAAAACAATGAAGCAGAAGGAATATAGTAAGGGGAACATGATGAGGAGTCATACCTAAAATGAAGAGAAAAGAAACTGCACCAAGAGGAAGTGTGAGGTAGTGCATTGTGCTAGATAGGAGAACATATGTGGATAGGCCCGTGAAGAGCCATGCCATTTAGAGTAGGGTATCCATTAGAGACACTAGTAGTAGTAGGTGTCTGGAAGATGAAGTTTGAACCCATTGGCTGTTGTGGAGTGTTGTAACTTCGGAGGAAGATGAGGCATAGAGAAGAGGTGCAAGAGTAGGTAAGGAATATGGAGGATCTCCTAGTGGTGGGGGAGAAACTTTAGTGATTGTGTATGATCTTGAAAGACTACATGTAAGAATCTCTTTGTCTTACCTCATGAAAATGGTAGAAGAAGATGGATTTACCCCCCTTTGAACCACCCCTCTTGTGCATTTGTAGCCAAGAATAAAGAACATAATATAGTGAGGTGATTGGAGTAGAGACAAGAGTAGAAGGAGAGAGAAGAGAAGCAATGAGTGAAGAAGAAGACGAAATCAGTGTTACTTCGCCAAAAAAAGTATAGGTATTAAGATCCCAGATACCCAATTGTTGTAATCTTGTTGATTACAATGACATTCACAGAGAGACTATATTGAAGCACAACACACACATACTCATGAAAGAAGAGAGTAATTGAGAAGGTTAACCAATCCATGGTTTATTCCTTATTCATGAGTAGAAATACATAAGGTAAATTGTTGGATCGGTTGTACCCACTCCAACTAATCATTAGTTTAGTTATTTTATGCCTTTTCCATTTGTTACATGTATTTACTTGGATTTATCTTATGTATTAACTATAATGTATGATGACAAAGGCCTAAGAAGCCACTACAAAATCTCCCCCATACTCAATTCGTTTCTTGTCTCGAGCAAGCATGCGTCCAAGTCCCGAGTTCAAGTGCCTCAAGTGGTCATATTACAGGTCCATCTCCTCGATCTCCATGTTATGCTTACCTCTATCAATTGTGATTTCTTTCAAGAACCATCCCTGCTACAACTATTGCCAAGTTGGTCGCTCAATTCAGACCTAGACTGCTCATGCACTCTATCGTGTTGTCGCCCTTAGAGGATTCTTGATATGGGATCAAAGAGGGTCTACATCAACAACCAAAAATTTCAATTCTTTCAGGAATTGTGTTGTAGTTCTCGTACCAAGGGGTTTAATTTAATTGTCATCATATTTTCGTGAATCACTCCGTGTGTGTATAAAATATCTCTCTCGAATGCCTTCGACAACTTCTCATCATGAATACTCTTTGTAAGTGCTCTTCTCACTTAGCCACTGCAAATTTTCTCAATATTTTATTCAGGTTCTTAGTCACTACTCGATTGCTCATCATATGCTACTACAAAACTCTCAATTCATGCGCATGTGCTCTGTTTCTGTGTCGAGTTGCTATATGGATGTACTACTTCAATTCTCTGGTAATGTATGGAGTCTTGCATTATTACATGAAGGATGATTGACCGATTCTATTGCACATGCATGACTTCAAAGGACTTAACTATAATAAGAATTTACAAGAAATTTTACCTGCATGACTTGACTTCATGTCGTCAATTAGGTATCGACTAATGTTAGTGAGAAATCAAACTCATTGGTGAAAAATTGACTTGCATTACATAGATGAAGGGGATCACCTACCTTCAAATAAGACACACGTTTAACCCCCTCCTCTTTATTTTGACCCAAGATTTATAATACATCATCATGACGTTTAACTAAATTGCAGATTCGGCTTGCTTGCTTTTTGACTAAGAGTCGAGTCGACCTGCTTTTTGACTATAAGTCATAAGATTCGACTTGATTCTAACTCGATTCAACTAGACTCTAAATAACTCAACTATCCTTCATATATTGTTTTCTCAATAAATACAACATGAATTGTATGATATTGTAATTATGAATTTCTAAATTAAATATATAGATTTTATTAATTATATTATATTTACAAAATTTGTAATGATAATTAATATATAATGATAATTTACATATTATATTTAGTAATTAATGCTTGTAAATTAATTATTAATCAACAACAACCACTTTTTATTATTATATAAAGTTTAATCTCTCTATATTACTACTTTAGCAATGGATTTATTTATTAATATTTTAATATTTTAATAAAGTATTACTAAAGTAATTAACTTCCATGCATTGCTACTTTATTAATATATTATTTTATCATTGTATTAATACTTTGTTAATGTCTTTTATGTATTGCTATTTTTATTATATTATTAATGTATTATTTTGTTAGTGTATTAATACTTTAGTAATGTATTATTTATTTATTAATGTATTTAATGATATATTTACCATATTATTAATGTATTACTTTATTAGTGTATTAATATTTTAACAATGTATTAATTAATAATGTAATAGTGTACAAAATTACTTTTTATATTAAATTGTTAATATATTAATTAATTTATAAGTTACTTTATACACTAATAAAATTAAACTTTAATTTATACATTACATTAACATATCAATATCAATGTATCATTACATTATTAATGTATCAATAATGTTATATTGATTTTTTAATTTATCAATCAATAATGAAACAATATATACTTTAATGTAATAATAGTTTAATATTTAACATTATAAATTAATGTATTAGTACTTTTACATTAGTCTAATGTATATAAATACTTCTCTTTGGTTTTTACCTTTTTTACCCAGAATAATCTCTGTTTCTCCAGACGTCTCTTCGGTTTTGAATGGGAATAATACTTCTCTTTCTTTGTCGTTTTGAGAAATTATTTTTGGCTTCTTCAACGGGTTGAGCATTTGGACATCTGAAATGAGGTGAGCCACTTCTTACTTTGATCCAATTTTAATTTTACCTAAAGATATATATATATATATATATATATATATATATATATATATATATATATATATATATATATATATATATATATATTNTTTTAATTAATTAATTTATTTATTTATTTATTTATTTTAAGTTTCATAAGTAAAAGTTGATTTGAGAGATAAAGTCAATCCATAATAATAATTGTTACATTTTTTTTTCTCTTCTTTTCAATATGAGCACCCCACCACCTATTCCAAAAACTCATCCTAACAAGGGGAGGCCCCCCAAAATCACCCTAGAGATCCTTTATGATTATATGGAATTAGTATAAAAAAGAAGAGAAGAGAGAGATGCCAAAATCCAAATAGAGTTAGAAACATTATAAAAAGGAGTGAAGAAAGAGACGTAAAACTCCAAATAGAGCTAGAGGCAATGATTGATAAAAAAAAATTAAAGATACCGTTCAAACTCAAATAGAGGATAGATTCTTAGAGTTCAAGAGTGAATTGCAGATAATGAAGGATCAAATTCAAGAAATGGAAAAACATAAATAATCAACCCAAGAAGGAGGGGTTGAATAAAACCACAACTTGAGAGATAGGATTAAAGAGCTAAAAGAAAAACTAACCAACAATTTGACCCTCAATAATATGGAAAACAAATTGGATATCAAACCCATCAAAGAGGAAATGAATAAGCTAATCAAATTGGACACAAAAGATCCTTGAAACTCATAATTTTTGGTATAAAAGAACAACAAGAGGAGGATATGATAGCAATAGTAAAAGAAGAATTAAAAAATAAATCACAAATTGATACAACTTACCTCATAGAAGCAAAGAGGCTAAGAAAATAATTGATCACAAAGATAGGTTGATATGTGTCAAAGTTGTAATGACCATAAATATAACATACTTAGTAAATCTCCAAGCTTAAAAGGGTGAGCAATATTTATAAATGAAGACCTCATTCCCAAAGATCAAACTGAATTAAGGAAGGAAGCTCAAAAGGTAAAAGAAGCCAGGAAAGAAGGAAAATGGGCAATAATTAGAAATCGAAAAGCTGTTGTTCGGGATAGAGACTAGAAGGATAATAATAAATAGGAATTTGGGACACTCGAGATCCTGTTTTGGAATTGTCATGTCTTTCCATGGCACAAAGGTCCTATGATATGTTGGATCCCGAGTGATATTGATATTATCTATCTAGGTGAAACTTGGGAGCATGAGGATTCTAAGGTCCCTAACATGGAAGGATTTGTCTTGTGGTCGGCATGGAACAAAAAATCCCACCATAGAGGGATAGGAGGCATAGCTTGTTATATTATAAAAAGCATTTCTCATCACATTCAACTTCATAAGATTGACCCTCTTAATCAATACATTTGGATAGAAATTTCAGACACCAATGCTAAGAAGATGTTTATAGCAATTTGTTATTTTGCACCTATTAATTCTACTTTTTATAAGAAAAATAATCTAGATAAAAATTGTCCCTATAATAATTTAGAACAAGATATTTATAATTTGAAAAATGAAGGTAATATCCTCCTTCTAGGAGACTTTAATGCTAGGACTGCAACTAAACAAGTTACTCTTTTAAGTGTTGACTACAACCATAATCCTTTATGGCTAGATGAGGACCTTGTTTTATCTAATAGATACAAAAGAAGATCTAAAGACCTAATTGAGATTTTTTTTGGTACTGATTTGGTTAAGCTTTGTAGCTCTCAAGACCTAATAATTTGCAATGAAGTAATGAAGTGGCCAAACTCCAACCAAATGACATGTATTCATGGGCTAGGTAGTAGTAGTGTTGTAGATTATGTGATATCTGATATCCTTGTTTCCAACCAAATAACAACTTTTGACCTTTTAAATGACCATGAGCCCGACTCTAATCATAAACCTTTAACCCTAACTCTAAAATTTTCCATGCATAGGAGCACCATTGAAGAAAATTCTGATAATCAAAGGAATTTGCACTTTGACAAAAGTAAAGTTGACATTTTCTTAAAGGATTTAAATAGTAAATTAAACCTCCTAACTTATAAGGACAACATTGAAGAACTCTATCATAATTTTACAACTACCCTTTCCACTTCTATTAACAAGTTCTGTTTCAAGGTGTTCTATAAAAAGAATAATAGAACAATCAACCCTTGGTATGATAAAGAATGTAAACTTTCTAGGAAAGCCATTAGGGATGCTTCCAATGAGCCCTTAAAACTCGATAAGATAAATATGTATAAAGACCTAATTAAAAGGAAAAAAAAGATACTATATCAATAAAAGGCAAGAGCAACGTTCACAACTATACAGGTTGGATCCTATGAAGTTGTGGAGCCAAATTCTAAAACGCAATACTAAAGAAAATAATAGAATTCCCTTAACAGACTGGAATTCCTACCTTAAAAGTATTTATGAGTTCCCTAATACCATGGACACCATTCCTATTGTCCCTATAAAGGATTTTTTTTTCTTTAGATGACATAGAGCTCGGGGTGATAAAGAGTTAGAGGAAAAAATGTCAAATCAAAATTTAAGGAAAAAATGTGGTGTGATAAAGAGTTAGAGGAAAAAATAAAATTAAGGTAATATAAATATGTAATCAACCCTAATCTAGAAGATCAAAATTATCTATCTGTTTTGCCAAGTGTAAAGAAAAAAATAAACATTGCTAAGATAAGAACAAATTCTCACGAATTCCATAGTGAAACTAGGCATTGGTCAATTCCTAAAACGCCATGGGATGAAAGAGTGTGTCACCTTTGTGACACTAAGAAGGTTGAAGATGAAAAGCACTTTCTCTTAGATTTTCCATCCTATACCCATATTAGATCTCATTTTCAAAATATTTATCATACTACCAACCTTCCTAACCTCTTAACTCAACAAAAGTATGGTGATCTTGGAAAGCTTCTCTTAATGTTTTTCAAGCACATAAACAAAATTCTAAAGAATCAAAAGTAATCACTTACCCTCTTAAGGTCCGATAGACCAATTCGGTCTTAGTGTATGTTAATCATGATCATCAACATCATCATCATCATCATAAGTACTAATACATTAATTTATAATGTAATACATTAAACTATTAATAACATATTAATACATTAACGTATATATTTTGTTATTAATTGATAAATTAAAAATGTAATATAATATTATTTATACATTAATAATGTAATGATACATTGATATACATATTTTTTTTGTTTGTTAATTTGTGCGAGACTTGTTGGCTATGCGATTAACCTGTGGCTTGAGAAACCGCGACTCAGGGGCATCTAAGCCGTCAAAATCACCCGGGGATCGCACCCGGCCTGAGCCACACCAACCCTTAACATGGTTGGATTTTTTGTCCCCGCAGGTTTCGAACCGGTGACTTTAACATCACGGAGTGGCTTAACAACACACTCCGTCACCGACTGTCCTACACCTCGGGGACTAAAAAATTTAAGGACATGGGGGTGGGCTTTGATCCACTTATGTGTGCACGGGTCATGATACCATTTAATATGGTATCTCTGGGTGCAACCACACGTTCGACCACTACCTCAAGGTGTCCCCATGGCTCCAGGTAAATCCCTCACGAGAATTGAACCTTGCCCAACAGTGAAAAACTCCTCGCTTTTCACCATTGGATCCAACCCCTTTGGACCATGATACATTGATATATTAATGTAATGTATAAATTAGATTAATATAATAATGTATTACTAAATACATTAGGTTGAATATATTACTACTTTATTAGTGTATTATTAATATATAATTTTATTTATGTATTCATACTTTAATAATTTATTTATTAATATATTTAATATATTAATATATTTGATGTATATATTCAAGTATTTACCTTATTATTTTATAAGGTTAAATTAAAACTCTAGCAATGTATTATTTAATAATGTATTACTATATTAATTAATTAATACATTACATTAATAATGTATTGATCAATTAGTAAGTTGCATCATAACATAATGTAATTTATTTACTTTAATTTATACATTATACAAACATATTAATTATTGTATAAATTAATCTATTAATGTATAATTAATGCATTAATTAATTATTACATAAATATAATATATACTTATAATGTATTAATGAAATACATTAATGTATTTTAAATTAATTTATACATTAATATATTTGTATTAATATATTGATGGTAGTCCCAAGACATGTCAACTCACAACAACTACTTTATAAAAGTGGTTGATATACGTTGATCGGCATCATTTTTCACCTTTCCAAACTACCACTTTTATAAAGTGGTTATTGCAAGTATTACATAATTCAAATATAAAATATTAGTGATTTTTGCTCGATCTCTACCCACTACCAGAAATGCCACATCAGATAGCTAGCTTTAACAATAGTGGCAATGTCATTTTCTTTGATGCGTGTACAAATTCCATGCATTGTAATATTGATGGTACACTTAATCTATCATCCTTGCACATCTCTTGAGGCTCATATTCGTTTTGTGTTCTGATTGAGAAATTATGTCGAAGTTTAGGTCAAAAATTTTCTTAGCATTCATCGAGAAGGATCAAGCGGTGTTACGTCGAGTTGAAGACTTCAATGACTATCTCCTTTACATTGGTGTTACTAGCAAAAATTCCCTCAAACAACATTTAGTTTTGTAGAGTGTTTTAATTACTGGGATTTATTTTTATTCTCCTCAAAATTAAAAGTATCGACAAGCATTTCTGGCAATAATTAGTCGATTGTTTTATGCCTTGCTCCATCTAATTTTATTTTTTTTTAAGTAAAAAAGGTAGAACCTTCTATATTAAGTTATCAGAGAAACTTTGACAAAATATACAGAGATATAGTTCTGAGCCACCAAAAATGTTGTCATTTTACCGGAAACCAGCATAGTTTGGAAAACTATTATGCCCTCTGTCCTGCCCGAAGGAAACCAGGACAGATGGCCATAGGTCAAGTTTACATGTAGCAACAACATGATAAAACATAAAACAAACTAGCAAAGGAGAACCTAGATACCCAGTGACTTGTCGCCCTTGCCTATCTGCCACGTGGACCTGGCTGGGATGGCCAATGGTTGCACACAGAATGGACATTTCCTCTTTGCTGGAGAGTTGGAGTACGCATCAAGGAGAAAGTCCATACGTTATTCCATGATAAGGGCTTTGTGCTCCTAGTCTGCCATGTGGCCTCAGAGTTCGAATACCAGAGCCAGATGCTCTGCACGGAGGAAAGGACCATGCAATTCATGAATACCTGCATCATCCAAGATTTCATTCCCCACTTCCACATTCATCCCAGCTCTGGCCTCGATCTCAGTCAGTTTTGCACTGGCCACTTCCTCCTTCATCTCTGGTCTGGTCTCGTCCACGTTCCCTTCGGGGAAATCCTTGTCCCGAGCCTCAACGTTGATCGTTACCTACTCTACATGGCTGGTGGGGCTATAGTCACCCATCCACGGTATCTCCTCAATGATGCACATAGGAAATTCTTCTGTCGTCTCGTATTTTGGACTGATACCATCCTGTAAGTCCGGCGCCATGGCTTGAGGTTCCAGGGTGGTCACAAATTCCTCCACGAACAACATTTCTTCCACATAGCAGGTTGGAAACTCGTTCGTGACGCCACCCTCCAGACTGTTTCCAGGCTCAATTTCCATGATATGACTACTACGCTCTATTCCAGTCTCAGCAATAATGGCATGCAGAGCCAATTGGTCAGCGCGAGTCCTCTTCCAGAGAATGGAGGTCGTCATTGACAGAGCGCGCTCCAGGTTCTTCCTCCATTGCCTTTTCTCTTTGTGGGTGTACCAGGCTGAGCCACGACGAGTCCTGCCTCACTTCCTGGTCATTTTTGATGAGTGGTGGATAAAAATGCAGAGAAAATGCAGCAAAATGAAGGTGAGCCAAGATGATAAGGAACCAGAGCTGCACCAGAGCTCCCAACCAACGGGGAGGTCCAAAACGAGAGCGAACCAGCTCTGTCCAGGCACTTGAGGATTGGAATTGCCAAATGATGGATTTGTCGGACTATCCATAAACCCTATCGTTCTGAGTGCGGTATGAGCGAGAGCTTTCACGCGAGGGAGGAGTCCCTCCTCTGTATAGCAGCTGTAATGGTCATCTACCATCGTAAATGCGAAGAGGATGGGTGGCGGCCATCATCATTTATGCTATGGCTCAATGCAAAGCCAGGTGGTGAGGCATTGTCGTGTGTCACCCCATGCGGGGCGGCTTGCTCCATCTAATTACTTGTCACCAACTTCTCAAGTTTATAAACACAATTTTTTCGAGCTTCCAAATCTCTTTTCAAGATTTTCTCATTTCCTTTCAAGTTTTCTTTGTTGAATTTCCATGTTTGTTGTATGAATGGTTGAAAATGCAGACTACTACTAATATTGCCTTCCAACCTCAAGAACTAGTGGTTTGGGACTAGATAATGATTGATAGGATGAAGACCTTGGATAATAGATGGACTTGAGCCATTGAGTTTTGGTTTTCTAGGGTGAAGGAAGGGCATATAATTGAATTTGTTGTTGAATACACTGATTCTTTCAATGAAGTTGAAAGAAAGTTTATAAAAGGTCCTAGAAGAAGGTTGTTAGAAGAAACTCCACTCTAGATAAAGATGTTATTCGTGGAGAAGGGGATGATGCACATGGATCTCAACAAGATTGTTGAGTAGAATCCCGTGGCGGTGGAGGGGGGGATGAAAAGGCAAGGAAAAAGTGAAAGAGGAGTTGGATCCATTAAGGAAGATCCATAAGTTGTTAGAATGAGGTGAGGAATATGATGGACCCCAAAGAGAAGAGGAGAAAAGAACCAAAATATATTCAAGAAGATTTGAGTTAAGAAGGAGAGAAAACCAATGAAGAAGAAAGAATATAGTAAGGGGAACGTGACGAGGGGTCATACCCAGAATGAAGAGAAATGAAACTGCACCGGGAGGAAGTGTGGGGGAGTGTGTTGTGCTAGATAGGAGCACATATGTGGATAGGCCCGTGAAGAACCATGCCATTGAGAGTAGGGTATCCAGTAGAGATACCAGTAGTAGTAGGGGTCTGGAAGATGAATTCTGAACACATTGGCTGTTGTGGAGTGTTGTAACTTCGGAGGAAGATGAGGCATAGAGAAGAGGTGCAGGAGTAGGTAAGAATGATGGAGGATCTCCTAGTGGTGGGGGAGAAACTTTAGCGATTATGTATGGTCTTTCACGACTACATGTAAAAATATCTTTGGCTTACCTCATGAAAAATGGTAGAAGAAGATGGAGTTACCTCCCTTTGAACCACCCCCCTTACATATTTGTAGCCAAGAATAAATAACATAAGATAGTGAGGTTATTGGAGTAGAGACAAGAGTGGAAGGAGAGAGAAGAGAATCAATGAGTGAAGAAGAAGACGAAATCAGTGTTACTTCGCTAGGAAAAGTATTGGTATTAAGATCTGAGATACCCAATTGTTGTAATCTTGTTGACTACAATGACATTCGAAGAGAGACTATATTGAATCACAACACACACATACTCATGAAAGAAGAGAGTAATTGGGAAGGTTAACCAATCCACAATTTATTCCTTATTCATGAGTATAAATACATAAGGTAAATTGTTGGATTGGTTGTACCCACTCCAACTAATCATTAGTTTAGTTATTTTATTCATTTACTGTTTGTTACATGTCTTTAATTGGATTTATCTTCTTTATTACATACATTTATGTATTAACTCTAATACATGATGACAAAGGACTAAGAAGCCGCTACAACATCTCCCTCATACTCAATTCCTTGATCATCTCGAGCAACCATGTGTCCAAGTCCCAAGTTCAAGTGCCCCAAGTGGTCATATGACAGGTCCATCTCCTCGATCTCCATGTTCTACTTACCTCTATCAATTGTGATTTCTTTCAAGATCCATCCTAGCTACAACTATTGCCAAGTTGGTCACTCAATTCAGACCTACACTGCTCATGCGCTCTATCATGAGGGAATTTTGCTTCTTTCAGAAATTGTGTTGTAGTTCTCGTACCAAGGGGTTTAATTTAATTGTCATCATATTTTTGTGAAACACTCTGTGTCTGTATAAAATATCTCTCTTAAATGCCTTCGACCACTTCTCATCATGAATTCTCTTTGTAAGTGCTCTTCTCACTTAGCCATTATCCAGGTTCTTTGTCACTTCTCTATTGCTCATTATATGCTACTACAAAACTTTCAATTCATGTTCATGTGCTCCGTGTCTATGTCGAGTCATTATATGGATGTACTACTTCAATTCTCTGGTAATGTATGGAGTCTTGAATTATTACACAAAGGATTATTAACCGACTCTACTGCACATGCATGACTTCAAAGGACTTAACTATAATAAGACTTTACAAGAAATTTTACCTGTAGAACTTGACTTCATGTCGTAGTAAGAAATCAAACTCATCAACAAAAAATATACTTGAATTACATAGATGAAGGGAATCACCTTTCTTCACAGAAGATGCACGTTTAACCCCCTCCTCTTTATTTTGACTCAAGTTTTATAATACATCATCATGATGCAATCAACAACATAATATTTTGTTTTCTTTTTCGACTAACTAAATTGCAGATTCAACTTGCTTGCTTTTCGACTAAGATTCAAGTCGATTTTATTTTTTACTATAAGTAGAATCGACTTGATTCTAACTCGACTCAACTAGACTCTAAAATAACTCGACTATCCTTCGTATACCTTTTTTTCTCAATAAATACAACATGAATTGTATGTTATAGTTTTTTATTACATACTTCAAATATAAAATATTAGTGATTTTTGTTCAATCTCTACCTAGGACCCGAAAGGCCACATCAGATAGCTAGCTTTAATAATAGTGGAAATGCCATTTTCTTTGATGCCTGTACAAATTTCATGCATTGTAATATTGATGGTACACTTAATATATTATCCTTTCACATCTCCAGAGGCTCATATTCGTTTGGTGTTATGATTGAGAAATTATGTCGAAGTTTAGGTCGACATTCTTTCTTAGCATTTGTTGAGAAGGATCAGGCGGTGTTATGTCAAGTTGAAGACTTCGACGACTATCTCCTTCATACCAGTGTTACTAGAAGAAATTCCCTCGACCAACGTTCAATATTGCAGAGTGTTTTAATCACTGGGCTTTATTTTTATCCTCCTCAAAATTAAAAGTATACTCAACGTTCATCATTGAGTATTTTTTTATGGCTTGCTCCATATAATTCCATGGAACCAACTTCTCAAGTTTATAAACACAATGTTTTTGAGCTTCCAAATCTCTTTTCAATCTTTTCTCATTCCTTTCAACTCCTGTGCTTAAAAATTTCAAAAATCCGCTTGGGAAACACATCGTGGAGTCTACTAATCATTGACAGAATTAGTCATATATATCTCACCCTGATTTTCTGCAGTAGGGTTCTTGGTTCTCCATGAGGACCTCATCTTCTTTCATGGGCATACTCAACATCAAAACTTCTTCATTATTGTTTTATGTGTGTGGCATCTCGACGAAAACAACAATAAATCTTGTAATCTATGAGAAGCATCTCCGAACTATGATTTGTGTATTGGTTTCTTTATGCGAGCAACATCCATAAGCAAAAAAACATAGAGTATTGAACAATTTTTCCATCTCTTCTTTAGCAACATCCATGTTTTGTGAACATCTTTAATCAATAGACAATCAATGTTAAGCCCTAATATTGGTTCATTACCCGTTAAGTGGGGCATATTATATTAGTAATGTTATTTTATTTATGTTGGCTTTAGGCCATTAGTTTTAATTATGCCTCCTAGTCTCCTATATATACCAAGGAGACATTTTCATTTGGAATCATCTTGGACTTGAACATTTAAGTGGGGTAAAAGGAGGTTGCCCCCTCAAAGAGGCTTATTATATGAAATTATCTCTTTTTCAAGGCTTTGAGTACTTTTTCTGAGGTTTATCTATGCTATATTGATATTTGGTTCTTAACATATGGTATCAAAGCTCAAGGTCTTGGGGTTTCGCTGCTACATCTGAGACACCTTGGAATTTTCGCTATAATTGTTTTTCTACAATGTTTTAGAAGGAACGGCTTGGAGGGTATTTAGGAGACGGATCAAGGTACCTTGGGATCAAAATTCATCTCCTGAGACCTTATACGTTCGGAGATACAGCCTGTACAATATAGGGTTTTGGAATCATCCTGAACTGAGTCATTGCATAATTTTCGCTATAAAAAATTTTCTGTAACATTTCAGACCCTAAAATCCAGAGGATATTTATAGAAATAAGTATGGTATCTTTGGTAAAAATTTCATCTTCTGGGTCATCGTAAATTTGTAGATACACCCTGTGTAAGATAGGGTATCTGACTAGTCCTATTGACTAGTCTCAAGAAAGCGTTCCAGGTAAAACAATCATAACTTCTTCCTAGAGTATCCAAATTGAGTGGGACTAGTTTCATTGGATCGTGGATAGTCTGTAGTATTTCTGGTGGGAGTTTCATAATTTTATATCAATTATTTTGTAAGGGGCACGCTATACAAGTGAGATCTCCTGAAAAGGCCAAAAATTGGCAAGTTGTGGGGAAGTTACCGTAAATTCCACCTGGCACATCCAATTTTGATCAGACCTGTGGCATTGCAGAGAAGAAATATCAAAGAACTACATAAAAGAAATTTTCATACCTAGAAGGGTTGAAACTTGGGAGATACAACAAAAGCAATATTGTCTAGCAGAACCACCTCAAAATCAAGGTTCAAAAGTGATACTTGGCCAACATGCCACCAAAAAAGGGACCTTATACACCAAATAAGCCTCCAGAAAATCCTACTTGGACTCTTGATGAAGGTGAAGAAATGCGTAGGGACATAAATGAACTACAAAAGAAGATGGATTCAATGGAAGCTAAGTTGGATGCTAAGATGGATGGTTTAAAAGGGGAGATCATGGAAGTATTGAAAAATTTCGTAACAGAGAAGACACCTGAAAGTGAAAATGCATCCCATGAAATTCATGATGAGGACACAAG
>ML777463.1:390568-468243 GCA_009831015.1 Picea engelmannii | reverse complement strand
TGGACATAATTATTTTCTTGTTTGGGTACTCAATTGGCTCATAGCTCATCCTATCATCCTCAATCTGATGGACAAACCGAGATAGTGAACAAATGTCTGGAAGGCTACCTTCGTTGCTTTGTCTATGATAAACAAACACAATGATTCAAATGGTTACCCTTGGCAGAATGGTGGTATAACACTTCCTTTCATACTGCAACAAAAATGACACCATTTATGGCACTTTATGGATACCACTCTCCTTCCATCACTTCTTCTCTAAAATAAAAATCTAAGGTTCAAGCAATGGAAGATCACATCGAGAATCAACAAGANGGTACTATGGCATACAAATAGGAGTTGCCTGCATCTTCACGAGTACACCCAGTTTTCCATGTTTCATGCTTAAAGAAGATTATAGGCGACAAGATCCCAATTCAAACTATATTGCCAGAACTTGACGAGGAAGGAAAAATCATATTGGAGCTTGAAGACATCACTGACACAAGAATTCATCAGCTAAGGAATAGATCCATTTTAGATTATCTCATTAAATGGAGGAAACTACCGACTGAAGATTCCACTTGGGAAGATAAGTCTTTTATATAGAAGCATCCAGAGTTAATCAAGCGTTGCGGACAACACTTGTCTTAAGGGGAGGGGCATGTTAATCCCTAATATTGGCTCATTACCCCTTAATTGGGGCATATTATATTCGTAATGTTATTTTATTTATGTTGGCTTTAGGCCATTAGTTGTAATTATACCTCCTAGTCTCCTATATATACCAAGGAGACATTTTCATTTGGAATCATCATGGACTTGAACATTTAAGTGGGGTAAAAGGAGGTTGCCCCCTCGAAGAGGTTTATTATCTGAAATTATCTCTTTTTCAAGGCATTGAGTACTTTTTCTGAGGTTTATCTATGCTATATTGATATTTGGTTCTTAACAATCCACCAGAGAGCAGCATCAATGAGTAATCAAAGGAAAATGATATTCACGCACAAGAAACATCCATCATTATTTGCAAGAAACAATCGATCCTCTTATCTCTCCATCTTCTTCAGGTTTAGACCAGACCCCATACACTCACGACATTCACATAGAGACTATATTGAAGCATAGCACAAGCATACTCATGAAAGAAGAGAGTAATTGGGAAGCTTAACCAATCCATTGTTTATTCCTTATTCATGAGTATAAATACATAAAGTAAATGGTTGGAGTGGTTGTACCCTCTCCAACTAATCATTAGTTTAGTTCTTTTATGTATTTACCATTTTTTACATGTCTTTACTTGGATTTATCTTCTTTATTACATACATTTATGTATTAACTTTAATGTATGATCACAAGGGCCTAAGAATCCCCTATAACACCAATAGTCAGATCAAAGATGAGGTATCAAAGATTGCACAGATGGAGACCACATTTAAGGATAAATCCATGATGTGTTATATGAAGTATAAGGCCACTACGCCAATGGGACACATAAGGTCCCTGATAGAAATCAAGAGAGATATACTTAAGGAATTATAGAAACCTAAGTTAGTGTATTACAGAGATCAAGGAGATTAAGTAGAAATAGAGAAGAAACCATGTGGGATTATGACCAACGATTCAAGGTTTTTCTCAATAGGTTGACCTTCCAAATCGAGGATATGCAACATAGAGAATGGTTCATTATGGGGTTACTTCCCCATATCAATCCTGCTAACATAGTAGAAGGTGACTACTCAGGGAGAAGTGGTGAAAATTGCAATGTGCTTAGAGGCTACACCAAGAGGAGGAGAGACATCGACGAGATTGGCATAGGTGAAATCATAACTGACCAATCTGATGACACAATTGTAGGACATGGGGAAGAAAAATGTCATGCACAAGCACTTATGGTATACCAAGCATTGGTTTGAGGGGTATCGTAGAGATGAGCGTGTTGTACTTGGAAACTATATGGAAACGCGTGTTCCCAGTCTATTTCTAGCTTGTCCTTGGACATAATGGTGTGAAATTCATAGACTGTGGGGCCATGTAACACCCCGCTGGGGAACATTGGAAAAATATTAGAAGACACACCATACTCCCTTATGTGAGTTTTTCAAGTTTGTGGGACATGGCGTTAACACATTCTGGTCACTTCAACTGATGCAAGACCATACACATGATATATTTTGGGTTCAAGAGGAACATAAGGGTGGTGATGGTGTCGATGCTAAGAGGGGTGGATATCAAGGAGGTCCCTCAGGAAGATTTGGATGTGAACATGGATGAGGATATAGAGGAGGGGGAGGTAGAGCCCCCCCTTTTTTAAATTGTGGAGAGATTGGCCATGTGTCAAGGTTCTTTACCAAACCGTGCAATATATGTGGGTATTGTTATATCCTAGAGCATGTTACATAGGATTGTCTTGAATTACTAAAGAAGTGGAAAGGAAAGAAGACACATTGCAACATGGTGACTGTAGAGCCATGTGGGAATAAGGAAAAGGATGGTGAGGTATATGTATGGGTGATAAATTGAGGTAGAGAAAAGACAGGAATGGACTTCAAGCATGGTGAAATATTAGGTCAAAGGATGGAGGGGAAGATAAGGAAAGCAACACAACCCCCTCCCAAATTTAATGTTGGTCAATTGAAGTAGTTTTTGCACGACACACATAGGGACATCGAAGAAGAGAGAGTGGGAGAGGATATAGAGTGAATGGCACAAAGGTTTCTTGAAGAGGCATGGATTTATGAAGAAGTTCAATGAGAAACATAGAGGTCACTGGAAGAAGATCACACACATGAAGAATTCCAATGTGTCGTGCAAAGGTTGTTGGAGGAAGCTTGCATGCACAAATAAATATAGCACATGACATAGAGGTTGTTGGAAGAAGTGCATATATAAGAGGAGATGCAACGTGTCGAACAAAGAGTGATCGATGAACATCGCAATGAGGAGTTGAAGAAAACAACATGAGAAGAAGCACTGTGTGACTTGGGTCACGAAACATAAAATGGGGATCAAGTAAGTAACTTATTACGTTGTTATTTGATATTGATAAATGATATTGATTGTTGGTTATTCTTTATTCTTGGGCTGACCTAGGTTCCTATCTCAACAGGTTTCCAACAAAACCTTCTAAAACTATCGGCCCTCCTGGTAAACCAGAAGGCAACACTGCGCATAGGGTGCACAGTGAAATCTCACCCGAGATAGCTTTTATGGGTGACTACAATACCGAGGTGTTTGCAGTCTAGGAATGAGTGGGGATCTGGGATTGCGTTCTTCCTTCTTCATGCATTCACCTTGTTCTTGATTTAAGCATTTCCAGGACTCGTTCATCTTTAGCCTTATGCATGCATGCTAATACATATAGTTAATTCAAGATTTGTCTTGTATGCTCTTTTATTTATTCTTATGCAAAATCTTGCGTTGCCCACATTACATCTTGGTAATACAATCAATATTGAGGGTGGGAACCCTCTGTGAGGTAGACTATATCACACCAGTCTCCTCAACCTGTGACCTAACCCTCGATATTCTCCCTTATTTGACTCTTCTACAAAATTATTACAATCGACAATCCTGCAAAGTGATATGATTCTATTCTTTCCTGAATTGACATATCTGTTTTGCTAGATCTCATAGGTTCTTATTTATACTATTTTAAAGGCTTATATCCATTACAATCCTTATCAAAAACCATAAACCTATCATGGTTAGGATTTCCTACCTTTGTGCCACATTTCTTTTCCTCTTGCATACTGGTTTTCCCTCTTTTCTACATGTTTCTTTCTTGCCACCTATTGTTTGTGCTTCGACATTAGGTCTTCCTTTCCAATAGTTAGGTCTTTCCCTAAAATAAATCATTCTCCAAAAATAGGCCTGTGCCCAAAATAGACTTCCTTCAAAATAGGACTTCTCCCAACAATCCCCCAACACTAACATGTGGCTTGTCCAGAGCCACTCAGATGGTGTGTGCTCTTTGAACAACCTTTGCCAAAATGTGAAGCTTTCCTTCTAATTTATCCCTTTTTTATATCGCTTGTGAAGATTTCTTTGTAAGATCTTCTACCCTCTGCAATGTGATATGTTCCTTGAGAGACTCTACACTCTCAACATGATCCTGAGCCATTCTTGTCTTCTTCCCCTCTAGTTCCACAATTATTTGCGCTGCTTGATCCTAGAGATATTCTAACTGGGATTTCCTGGCCTTCTTTTTATTCTACGCAGTCTTCAATTCTATCTGCAGGGTCTTCATATCCTATGTGCCCTTCAAATGATCTGTAATGTTCATGCCCTTTTATCATTGCTTCATCTCCTGGATTGCAGTGTTGATGTCCTCCTCTTGTTGGTCTAGTTGTTAGACCCTATCATCTTCCTCCAACATCATCCATAATTGTGTGGTCTTGTCAAAACATTATGTGACCTATTTGGATTCTTTCTCCATCATTGATACTTGCAGGGCTGCTTGTTGTTCCCTTTCAGTTGTAACTTTGGGAGGAGTGGTTGGTGTTAACTTTTCTTTAAGTTCCTTGATATCCTTCTTATAGTCCTCGAGCATATAGACAATGATTTGAATATGTTCTTCCACATTTCTCACAACTTTCTCTGCGTTGTCTGGAATTATTGTGAAGAATTCCTTCAACTTCTATTCTAATTTATCTGTGTGTTGCTTCTCCTATTGTGTCTCCATCTTGACTTGTTCTACCACTAGTTCTAGTGCATCCTCTCCATTTATGGTTAATTGCAATTCTGTCACATTTGTTCTATCTTGCGATTGCACTTCATGTGTGACACTAACTTGTAGTTTGTACAATGCCTTTGTTGGTATTTTAGTCAATATCAACTGTATCTACACTAGGTATTTGAGTGGCATTTGGGCTATGGCCTCATTGACCTACAACATATATGTTGTTATTCGGAAGCTAGGACTTGTTTTCACTATGATATGGATTGTGTATTCTTATTTTTGCACGGTCCTTTCCTTTGCTTCTTTTTCTCGGGGGATCGATTATGTTCCCCTTTATTTCATTTGCGTTGATTGTATATACTATAAGACCTAATTAATGTCAGCCAACTCATTCGTTATCCTTCCTCTTAGGTTCTTGACCTCTTCAAAATCCTTCACTGCTCAATCCTGTACCCTCTCTACGAGGGCCTTTTCCTTGATTTTATCATCTAGGTATTGTGTGGGATTATCGCCATTTGGATGCATGTCTGTGATGAATGCAATTAGCTCCACATCAATTGAGATTGGTTCATCAAACCACAAAAATCCTCTATGAAGGACTGCCAGCAACTGTTTGATGCATTTGTTCACATATTTCCCCTTTTCAAAGTGGGGGAATATCCAACAAGTTAACGATCCATGTGTTTGCTAAACCTATGACCCACTTCTTTGGTTGTAGCATTGGATCTCCTAACGAACCTGTTCCCAGGATCTCCATATACACCTATTGTAAAAATTATGGGAATTTTCTGGTGTCAGACACATTGTGGTCTGCATATATTATCCTTTCAATGCAACTCATTAGACTTGGTGTGGCTTGCACCACCTCTGGAATGCGTGGAAAAAATATCGAGGAATCATGCTGCTCGTGCAGGGACCACGTGGTGGGTTTTTTCCCCTTTCTTTGTGCTAGTGCGCTAGATGTCCTAGCCTCTGGTTCTCCTTCCCAACCTGACTCTGGTTTCCCCATGATATTTTCAATTTGTATTTCCTCATGCTGCATGGACCCCAACATAGGTTGTGGCCTTGGCTCATTAGACTTTGTTCTTTCGTTGTCACCACCATTTTTTCTATGGGTTGCTTCGGCTCTGGAAGGTTGTTGTGGGTTTCCTGTAGTTAATGAGTCATGACCCTGTGCACTATCATGTGAATCGATATCCATCTCGACTATCATTGGGACTTGGCCTTCTTCCTTTACCAGTGTGGCTCTCACTGGTTCGACCTGTGGCGAAGGAATTGTGTCAACATCGATGATTCCATCTGTCTATGTAAACTCTTGTTCAACCTCTTCGGTTTCTTGCGATGATCTATGGCTATTGCATATTTTTTGTGTTGTTTGGATAAGTGCATTGACCTTTGGAGGTTCCATTGTGGGTAATTCTTCCTTCCCCAATTAAGCGTCGGTTGCTATGATCTCTGAACTCGCCTGTTCGCCTCTCATCTTTATGCTCCTTAGCTTCGTGGGTTTGTAAGTGCACAATATGTCTCATTTGGCCCGCGTTTTCATTATATATACAATGACATAAGTTCCTTGAATATTCTCAGAGATTCTTATTTGATGTTTATTGATGCATTCAATGTTGTTGAGTACTCTTCTTTCAGTTTCATAAATTCCCATTTCGCGCCTTTTTACCCCGACGACCAGTTTTTTCTTTTCTGACTGTTGGCCCATTTCCTAGTGCA
Organism: Picea engelmannii; assembly: GCA_009831015.1. Taxonomy (NCBI): domain Eukaryota; kingdom Viridiplantae; phylum Streptophyta; class Pinopsida; order Pinales; family Pinaceae; genus Picea; species Picea engelmannii. Next base: position 461,861 of record ML777463.1, on the reverse strand, counting down.
CTACAATTTTTCGGTCTGTCGTTCTTTTCTTGTTGTACTTTTTCCCTATTTCCCTATGTTCATTTCTTGTCAACCATCTGCTGTGTGCAGTCACTTTTTATTTTTTTTCGCGTTGATTCCACTATCTGATGCACACGATATTTCCCAATATTTTGTATTTTCGTTCTTTACTACTTCTTTCTTCCTTTTTCTTATTTTTATACTTTTGTCTTTATTCTTATGAGTTTTCTTTCCCAATGTCTACTATGGTACACTATATACATTCCTTTCTCACTGCACTATAACTTTTAAGGGTTAGTAGGTCGATTATCCTTGTATAGCTTCAGTCGACTACTGTTGATCATGCCTTTCAGTTCTATTCCTTCGAAGTCCTTTAGATGTACAGATCCCCATATGTGACAATAGTTACTTCATATGGCCTTATCCAATTCATTCTAAACTTACCAAGGTGTTGGAAAAAATTTATGTCATAGAGAAGAACTAGGTCTCCCTCCTTAAAACTATTATTTTTAATATGTCTATCATGCCAAACCTTGTCTCTTGATTTCTGCACTTCCTGGTGAAATACTGCCAAAATATTATCTTCTTCCATTATCATTACTTGACTTATTCTCTCTTGTACTACCCCCCTTTCTATCATGTTGGTAATTACTACCATGCACAAACTGTGTACCAAAACTTCTAAGGGTACTACTGCTTCTTTTCCATACACCAATCTAAATGGTGTTTGTCCTTTCAAATTTTTGCATGTGTTCCTATATTCCCATAGTACTGTGGGTATTTTCAAGTCCCAATCATCTCTTTTGACATTGCAGATCTTCGTCAAAGTATTTTCCAAAATCTTATTGAAAGCTTCTACTATTACATTTTCCTGAGGATGATATGGTGTACTCTTATGGTGATAGACTTCAAACTCCTCAGTCATATCCCTGATGGTATTATTGATAAAATGAGTGCCTTGGTCACTCATCATAATCCTGGGACATCCAAATAAGGTGATCACTTTCTCAAACAATAACTGTGTTGTTGTCTCTACGCTATAGTCTTTGACTGGTCCTGCTCCTAACCTTTTTTCTGGTGGATTAATTGGTCCAAAAAATTATATTTCCCATTTTTCAAATACCTGCAGAATCACTTGTGGTATTAGGGGAATATCATCCCTTTTTTTGGGTTTTCCAACCCTCTGACAAACATCACATTTCTGGTAGTATTCCTTGTCATATTTATGGACTGTTGGCCACCATAATCCTACGTGCAATACCTTTTGTGTGGTAGCTTTACCTGCATAGTGTCCTCCAGCTATACCTTTATCAACTTCAACCAAAATTCTAGGAAATTCATGTTCCAATACACACCTTCTCAAAAATGTTATATGCGCCCATATTATATAAATGTCTTCCAATGAGTTGATAGTCTGTAGCTCTGAGTGACATTTTTTTCTTATGCATAGTGATAAAGTCTTGTGGTGCAACCCTTGTACTTAAGTATTCAATAATATCAACAAAGTATTCATCAACTACCTGTACTAAAAATAACTGTGCATGAGGGAAGTTGTCTTCCAAGTTATTAGGTTCTTCTCCATTATTTACCCTTGATAGGTGATCAGGTCCTACATTCAACTTCCCTGGTTTGATTATCACTTTGAAATCAAATTCTTGCAATAATAATAGCTATCTATAGATCCCCCCCTCCAACACTGGCTTGTTGACTAGATATTTGAGGGAAGAATGATCTATGAACATTTTAAAGTGTTTACCCAATAAATAGTTCCTGAATTTTTGAGGTGCATATACCATGGCTACACCTTCTCTTTCTATGGTGTTGTATGTAATATACTAGATATCAAATGTATGAAGAACATAAATAAAATGCTAGTAATGGCAGAATAACAACAATATAACCATAACATTCACCACAATAACACTGAAATGATATAAGAATCAACAGAAATAACACTTTGAATCTGAAAGCAATGTTCACAGGTCTCTTCGAGGGGGCAACCTCCAGTTGAGAAGAACTCTATTACAATAATATCCAAGCTAGGGTTCTCATGCCCTCAACTCCTATTTATACTAAAAAGAAGCATCTAGAGGAAGATTCTTCTAGAAGAGGAAGCTTCTATTAGGTATTCTTACATCCACCTTATTTTATTATATTGAAAGGCCTTATTAATATTGAACTTTATTACATCCGAATATATTATTCTACCTATGTGCGGGTTAGGACCCTAACATGTCCGCCCCCTTAAAAACAACCTTTTCCTCAAGGCTTGAGATGAGGAAATTGTTGCAGAATGGTAGTTGGTTCCCAAGTGGCGTCTACTAGAGTTGTATCTTTCCACTGGAATAGCACTTCCTTGATGGTTCTTTAACATAGGAGACGCTCACACTGGTCCAAAACTACTTATAGATTTTGGCCAAATGGATCCTTCTTCAGCTAACTCTGGAAGATTGGTTTGAATTTGGCACTTAGCTCCAATCACCTTCTTTAAGCATGAAACATGAAAAACAGGATGTAGCTTTGAATGGCTAGGAAAAGCTAACTGATAGGCGACTTGTCCCACACATTTGAGCACGGTATAAGGACCATAAAATTTGGGCACTAGCTTCTGACAATGCTCGGCCTTGAGGGAAGTTTGCTTGTAAAGTTGTAGTCGAAGAAACACCTGATCCCCTTCTGCAAATTGACGTTCAAAGCAACCTTGATCTGCTTATTGCTTCATGCAATTTTGTGCCATGACCAAATTCTCTTTGAGGATACGGAGAATGGCCACTTGAGTTGTAAGTGTTAGGTCAATCGCCTAGAACTTCGAGGCACCCGGTAAGTATGAGAGAACTGAAGGTGGCTTATGTCCATATACCACTTCAAAAGGAGTCATGTGTGTAGTTGTATGGTATGAAGTGTTGTACCACCATTCAGCTAGGGGTAACCATTGAGTCCATTGACTTTTCTTTCCTGAGGAAAAACACCTCAAATATGTTTCCAAACACTTGTTGACAACTTTTGTTTGGCCATCAGTCTGGGGATGATAAGTTGTGCTGAGATGCAATTTTGTGCCTTGTGTCTTGAACAGTTCTTACCAAAAATTTCTTGTGAAAGTTGGGTCGCGATCAGAAACAATAGAGTGTGGCATGCCATGAATCTTGAAGACCTGATCCATGAAGATTTGAGCCACCATGGATGCTGTAAATGAGTGTTGAAGGTTGCAAAAATGAGCATACTTGGAAAGGCGATCAACAACCACCATGATGACGAATTTATTTCCCGATTTGGGTAAGTCGATAATAAAATCCATAGAGATATCCTTCCAAATAGCAGGTGGAATCGGGAGTGGTTGTAGTATGCCCGACGATTTGAATATTTCTCCCTTGTTGCATTGACACATGTCACATTTAGCTACAAAATTACAAATGTCCTATTTCATACCATCCTAGAAAAAGGAACGTTTGAACCTGTCATAGGTTTTGGTGAACCCGAAGTGCCCTGTTGTGGGTGTAGCATGAAGCTTAGAAAGTACGGTGGATTTAATCTTTGATTGTTTACTTAAATACAAATGACCTTTGTATCGAAGTTCCTCATGGAGCCAAGAGTACCCTGGGGAAGATGGAGCATTGGACTGCAATTGTTGGATCAACCGCGAACTTTTGAGATCTTGTAGCCATTCCTGGAGAACGGCTTGGAGCCAATCTGGTACAATGAATGAAAGAGAAAAAAGAGATCCTTCATCTTCATATTTTTGCGAAAGTGCATCTGCAACCACATTGTCTTTTCCTTTCTTCTAAATGATCTCATAATCATATCCAAAGAGTTTAGTCACCCATTTTTTTGTTCTGGGGAGGAAATGCGTTGTTCCAGAAAATACTTGAGGCTTTGATGGTATATCTTAATTTGGAACCATTGCCCCAATAGATAAGGATGCCACAGATCCACGACATGCAAAATAGCCAACATTTCCTTTTCATATATGGATTTTCCCAGATTTCTTTCAGATAGTTGCTTGTTGGTAAAGCCCAAAGGTCTACCCTCTTGCATAAGGAAAGCACCAATTCCTTTCCCTGAGGCATCACATTCCAACACAAAGGTCTTTGTGAAATCAGGAAGGGCGAGGATTGGAGTGGTGCACATGGTCATCTTCAAGGTTTGAAAAGTTTGAGCAACGACTGGAGTCCAAGTGAAACAATTCTTTTTTAGGAGAGCAGTGAGAGGTGTTGCAATCTTCCCATAATTCTTAACAAACTTGCGATAATACCCTAGTAAGCCTATAAATCCACGCAATCTCTTAAGATTCTTTGGGTGAGGCTAGTCTTGCATAGCTTCACTCTTTTTAGGATCCACCCCGATGCCATCTTTGCCAACCAAATGACCCAAGTATTCTACTTCTGAGGCGCCAAAAGCACATTTAGACTGTTTCAGGAAAAGTTGGTGCTGAGAGAGTAGATGGAGAACTCGATCCACATGAGCAAGATGGTTTGTCTAGGTTTTGCTATAGATGAGCATATCATCAAAGAAAAATAAGACAAAATGGCGGAGAAAAGGACGGAAGACATGATTCATAAGGCTTTGGAAGGTGGAGGGGGCATTACACAAGCCAAAAGGCATGACCAAAAACTCATAGTGGCCCTCATGAGTTCTAAAGGCAGTCTTTGGAATATCTACATATTTCATATGTATCTCGTGGTAGCCCGAACGAAGATCCAGTTTAGTGAAGAATTGGGCGCCACTCAATTCATCCAGGAGGTCATCAATGACAGGAATGGGGAATTTGTCTTTGATGGTAAGTTTGTTGAGGACACGGAAGTCAGGAAACATTCACCAAGAACCTTCTTTCTTCGGGACCATGAACACATGAGACCAATAGGGGCTCATACTAAGGCAGATAACACCTACATTAAGGAGTTCCTGGACCATTTTCTCAATTTCATTTTTTTGGAAAAAGGGGTGACGATACGGATGAACATTGGGAGGAAGGCTTCCTAGTACAAGGGGAATGGAATGATCATGAACACCATGGGAAGGAGGGAGGCCTTGGGGAGTGGAAAAAACCAATTGATGTTTAGAAAGGATGGCTTGGAGGTCTTGCGGTACGGAGGGTGTCTCTTTTGCTTGTATGGCATGGAGTTGGGCGATAACACCAGAATGACCCTTTTTGAGCATATTTTCCATGCGATGGGAACTAATGATCTCAGGTGAACCGACAGTGATGCCTTGGAACTTATATTGGTTGCCCTTCTAGTCGAATTGCATGGTTAAGTCTTTAAAATCCTTGAGAATAGGACCCAAAGTCCTTATCTAGTCTGCACCCAGCACAATGTCACAACCTCCAATGTCGATAGCAAACATATGGGATTTCAGGTGGTAGTCACTAATTTAGAGATGCACATTTTCATAATGCCCTCCACATTTCATGGAACCACCATTGACAATCATGATTTGGAAATTATTGACGGCATGGATGTAGCAATGAGTTTCTTTGGCAATGCAGTAATGAATAAAATTATGGGTGTTGCCACTATCAACCAGAATGATGACCTTCTGATGCTTGATGTAACCAATTAGCTTGAGATTTTTGGGAGTGGCGAAGCCAGTGAGAGCAATGAGGGAAATGACTGGTTCTACTTCGAGAGGGTCTGAGGGAGGGGTTATGTCAGTGGATTCAGGTGATTCAGACATATAGGGAGTTTCTTCATCTTCTTCCAAAATCTCCTCGGAGATGGCCATAAAAATATTTTGTTCTTTACACTTGTGGCCCTTGAAATATTTGTCATCACAGTTATAACAAAGGCCTTTGAGTTGGCGTTCAACCATTTCAGCCTGGGTCAATTTTTGGATCTTTAGTGGAGCAGGGGGAGTAGTGGGATTTACTGGTTTAGGGCAAGGGATGAAGAAGGGTTTGCGGTTTTGAGAAGATAAAACCTGTTGTGCTTCTTTATCTCTTTTGGTAGCCTCCACCCAATTCTCAAGCCGAGCCATGAGGACATGGGCTCGAATTTCATCCTTGAGGCTACTAATAAAACACTCTCAGAAAAAGGCATCAGACATGCCCTTTGTTCTAAAATCCAGGTGCTCAAAGGCAACTATAAAGTCTTCCACTATTCCTAATTGTTTCAGCTTTGTCAAATGTCCCAAATGGTTGGTTTCAGTGTCAAAGCATTCATAAATCTCTTCCACAAATTGTGTCCAAGCAATATACCCTTGACAATAATTTTTTCTCCATTGCCACCAATGCCAACGTTTTTTATCGAGCTGGAGAACACCATACCATAGTTTGGCCAAGTCATCTGTAATGTTGTATAAAGAGAAGTAATGTTCCATTTGGGTTACCCAACCAGTGGGGTCTGAGCCATCAAATTTGGTCACATCCACCCGTGGAAGGCGTAGGTCACGTTGAAAGTGATGGTTCTGCAAGGTATGGGAATGAGAGGAATGGTCACCTTCAGTGTGTGTGGGTGAGGAAGAGGAAGGGTTATCTTTAGGGATATGTAGTTTGGTGCAGAGTGCCAAAAAGATTGATTCAAGCTGGGTGGTGAGGTCTTGTTTGATTTCTCCCATTGAGGACTGCATGGTTGTATTGATGGCGGCGACATTGGCACTGAGTTGTTTCACTTCTTGTTGGGTCTCAATGAGACCATATTGCAAGGTGTTGAAGTGAGCTTCCAAGTCTTGGCTATGAGTATGGGCCATGAGGATGGGGGAACTAAAAAGGGGTTGGTGGGGTAAAAAAAAATTTCTGAAAAAATGATATGGATGAATGTGATAAGGGCGAAGAGATGAATCCAATGGAATAGGTCTGAAATAATGGTGAAAAAAATTCCAGACTTTTTTTTTTTTTTTTACGGAGTTATACTCCAGTCTGAAGAATACTGCAGAGAGGAAATGCCTAAATGCTTAACCAGAAATAAATGTGTATTTACTTGGCAACCCGAACACAGTTGCACAACAATAGATCTTGTTTGTTTTAATTTGTTTATGTTTCTGTCCCCAAGGGTTAGGTATTCAAGGGTTCTACAGACAAGGGTTTTCCTGTGCTATAGCTCTTTGATATACGTGCGGGGTCCAATAGTAGTACTCGGCCAAATATCTCAGGGCGCTAACTAAGGAGGATAGACCGTACCCTTAGCCGTACTACCCGACTACCCAAGTACTAGAGAGGATCTTCTTGAGTGTTTTTCTCGGTGACAATATAGCAGTCAGGCGGCCGATCAGTTTATCTAAAGAGGGCTTCAGGTAATCTAGGCCGATACGTACACATGTGTTGTCTGATGTGCTACCACTCGAAGGGGTACCAACAAGGGTTACAAGGGTGGACAACAGATGTGCGCTTAAGTACCACTTGTATTTCCTAGATGTATGAATCCCTCAACCGTGGGTTTATGCGCATAGCGATATATCTCTATGGCTTAAAGACACCGAAATACGTCTCTACCCTGAAAAAAAATTAACCCACACTTTCTGCCGAGGAAAGTGCTCTAATACCACTTGTAATATACCAGATATAAAATGTGTGTAGAACAGAAATAAAATGTTAGTAATGGCAGAATAATAGCAATATAACCAGAACATTCACCACAATAACACTGAAATGATATAAGAATCAACATAAATAGCACTTTGAATCTAAAAGCAATGTTCACGGGCCTCTTCGAGGGAGAAACCTATAGTTGGGAAGAGCTCTATTACAATAATATCCAAGCTAGGGTTCTCATACCCTCGACTCCTATTTATATTAAAAAGAAGCATCTAGAGGAAGATTCTTCTAAAAGCGGAAGCTTCTATTAGGTCTTCTTACATCCGCCTTATTCTATTTTATTGAAAGGCCTTATTAATATTGACCTTTATTACATCTGAATATATTTTTCTACCTATGTGCGGGTTAGGACCCTAACATTATAATTCTGCTATGATTCTGATAGCTTTCTGCTGTCAAAGGATATAGGATGGTCTAAGTCCCCTTCTCCTGGCTATGCCAAAAATTTATCCAAGTGCTATGGTTGATGCATCTACATGCACATGAAATGTCTTTTCCCAATCTGGAAATACCAATATAGGTGTTGTTACCATCTTTTCTTTTAAAGTGTCCAATCCTTGCTGACAATCCTCATACCACTAAAATCTGGTGTCCTTGTTCAATAGTTTTTTCATTGGTGCAGTAATCTGCACATACCCCTTTATGAACTTCACGTAATAGCATGTATGTCCCATTGTTTCTCTTAACTGGCACATTGACTTTGGTGGTGGTAAGTTTACAATGATTGCAATCCTAGCAGGGTCCACTAGTAAACCTTGTTTAAACACTATATGTCCCAACAATATTCCAAAAGGTGTACCAAAATGCATTTCTTGATATTTAATGATATTTGATATTCCATGCATATTTCCAACATTAGTCTTAACACTTCTACATGGTCCTTTAAAAGAATATATATCGTTCAGTCATCCAGATATACTTCTAGAAATTGATGTATGAATTCCTTAAAAGAAGCCATGACTACTCTTAAAAATATGGCTAGTGCATTCTTCAGTCCAAATGGAATGATTGTATATTGGTAGGATCCCCATTCTGTAGAAAAATTAGTCTTATACCTATCTCCTGGAGCTATTTTGATCTGATGGTAACCTGTGAATCCATATGTCAATGAATATGCTTCATGGCCTCCTACATTCTCTAAGACCTCATCTATAAAAGGTGTAGGGAAAGGGTCATGTAAACAAGAATCATTGAGTTTCTTCAGATCTACACAAATCCTTATCCCCCTTTGTTTCTTTTCTTGGACTACCATAGGAGTTATCCATTTAGATTCCTCTACTAGTTCTATGATACCAACTTCCAACATTCAGTCAATTTTTTATTATACACTCGATTCAATATGTAGGGTTTCTGCATGATAGGTCTAGCCTCAAGTTTGAGGGGTATCTTGATCTCACCTAGCTCCCCTGTTATTTCTTTCATCTCTATAAAGGTTGTTGGAAATAGGTCACTATATTCACATAGTAACTTTGTTATTCTTTCTATTGTTTTCTCATCCCAGTAGTCTCCAATATGCACCATTTTAGGGTTTTCATTCATCCTATTATTGAATTTGTTAACTTTCATTGGTGAAACAAATACTTTTGACTCCATAGATGGACCTTACACCTATATTTCTCCCTCAATATTTGTAATCTGAATGTTGCGCGGCTCATCTTCATTTGGTTGCTTCCTCTTCAACATGATATCATGAAAGTAGTTCTTTGACTGTATGTATGTTCTGTTGTTGATATTCTGTCATGATTTCAAATTTTGGTTCATCAATAAAATATCACTCCCCTTATCAGCTTCAATGCTGAATCAATGTTGGTGTTCTCATGTTCAAATGAGAAAGCCATTATAAAATGATATTATAATCCTATCCATTATGTAGCTCCTTTGCGCATCTCCTGGTTTATATACCAGTTCCCTGGGATCCCTTCCAATGTATGGATAAAGTTATGAGGCCATTCCTCTGGTGGTGTCATCCTCCACTGTGTTGTGCACTTCTCCACGTGTTCAACTAGTTTTCCTTTCTCATCATACTTTTGGACTATATTTATCCTTGGTTATGTGCCAAATCTAATGCACAATAATCGTTTACATGGATACGAGTCCTAAATTGTTTCTTTATGCACACCCCACCATATTGTAGGTGTTTCCTTGAGTGCAATATCTAGGGATAAGAGCCTCTGATTTTATAACACTTCCTCTTCATATTTTTTTGAAAATTCCTCTAATTCATTTAACCCATGAAAACTAGGAGGTTCTCTTATCTTTGTACCAACCCATATTACTACGTGATTTATTCTTGTGCACCTCCTTGTGGAAACTTCATGTAAGTGATGTTGCCAAATCTCCAAACCCGTGTCTGAGTTGGAAGCACATGATTTAATGCTTCTCTAACTGAGTACCCTATTATAACCCTATATTGCATAATATCACCTGGTGATTAGAATTTCTTCCTCTAGTTATATTTTATTGTAAATGATATTTTATTCTACAAATGATTTACAAAAAGAAAAACGAAAACGAAAACAAAACAAAAGAAAAGAAAAGAAAAGAAAGAAAAAAGAAAAAAGTAAAAAGGATAAAAATAGAAAAGAGGGTATAAAAATAATAAAAGACATAAAATAAAAATAAAAGAGAAAATATAAAACCCCATGAAAAATAAATTTGGTTTGACTCATATTGTATAATCATGATCAAACCTTTTAAATTTATATTAATAGGTTAGTGAATAAATTTGGTCAAACAATATAATCTTGGCCAAATTAGCTAAGATAGAGTAATAATTAATCCAATAGTCTAAGTTGGATTAATATGTTAGTCGATTAGGTTAGGAATTAGGTTAGTGATGTTTATTTTAATAAAAGTTGAAAAGGGATTGTTAAAATACCCTATGCTTGAGTAAATTTGATATTTTTACCTTAGGAAATAAGACCTTGGTGAAAAAATGGGAAAGGGTGAGCTTAGCGCTACCCATTGTATGATTTTATCCTATGTTTTCTAACGATAAGAATTTTTGTCGCGTATCGACTAAATTTTGCACAAGTTTCATCGGTGGCATCTAGCAGTGCCCAGATCAACGGTCCTCAGAGTATTTCAGACCCCCCCAACCTTTCTTCCTTTAATGGTGGGGGGGGGGTCCAGAAAAGCGGTTTCCCCTGCACTGGCCCCACCTTATGTGTCACTCTCTCCGCATTTTGGACCCCCCCCCCACTCAAATCCACTTACCACCTAACCCCCCCTTCAGAATCCTTCTTAACAAGTACCCAATACTACCCATCTCACTCTACCATTGTACCCCACTATCACCTGTTTCACGTCACACCCCACATACCTGTTAGCTAATCAATTCCCTCCCCATGATCATTAATCTCCCCGTCATCACCTCATGACATAACGAACACCTCCATTTCACTGTAAAAACCCGTTTCTTCACCCCTGTGACACTATTTTCCAATGCGTACACTATGGACACCAAACCAAAGCTAGATTTCAAGCCAAATGCCATAAAGGTTCATAGTCAATAGAGAAATTAACCCAGTTAAATTACAGTCCATCATTAATCCACCTTAAAATTCTATTAGTCATAGCCCACAAATCCAAATCCACTGAAACTTATGAGAATATGTTTATTCTCCCTCCTGTCAACCTAGATCACATCCTCTAGGAGATCAAGATTATAATATTACAAAGACGAAGTGTGAATTTGACTTCTTCAAATTACACTTCTGGATAAAGGATATCTTCCTGGATCATAGCGACGAAATTTAACTCTGGGATTCCAATTTTCCCCTATACATGTTCCCTCAGACCTTCCACTTCCCCGAATTCGCTTTGAAATTTCAAGCCCATTATCTTCCTGGCCAAAGGGCCATAGTTTCCTCTTCTGGCGAAACCCTATTCACCATTACCCCCGAATCCATTAACCAGATTCTATAGATCCCAAAAAATGACTCTTCAATCCCATTTTCTGTCGAAGCCCTGAACGACTACTAGAAGCTCTCCTTCCCCCAAAGAGCCCAGATTTTCGAGATATTTCTATCGAAGGATGCTCCGTTTCCCAAGAAAAATACTCCCTATCCATATTCCATTTTCTCTGTCAGGGACAACCAAATTATTTCTATCCTCTATTACCTATTAGGATACTTATCATATGAATGGGTCGATGATCTTATCATAGTTTTTTTGTCCATTTTTTCCACAGAATAAAAAGCCATAGTTCAATTTGATTTTAGTCAGTTTCTAGCTGATAACATACATGATCAGGTTTTCAGGATTTCAACAGAAGGAATGTTCATATATTCCTCAATACTGGTGTATCTATTCTTGTTTTTCCAATCAGACAGGTTTCCATGTGTTTTTCATAAATTGGATCAAGAAGGAAACCCACAACCAGTGACTTCATGGACCTCACTAGTGAGGAAAAATTCAACTAAATTCTGTTGACAAAGTGTCCTCAGACACGTAATTTTATTAATAAGGAAAAAGTGATTACAATTCTCAAATTCATAATCTACTCCTTAACTTCACTTGAAGAAGGAGCTTGTTTATATAGCTTAACTCTAAACTAAAAACTAGGAGAACAACCAATTACATAATCACATGAGTATGATAGGTGTCCTTTATATAGAAGCTAGGTGTCCTTATCCTAACAAACTAGAATAAATTAATTTCTAAAAACATTTATACTAGAAAATACTTAGACTATAGAAATTTAGAATTATGAGGCTAAAAATCCCCCCTTTAATCCGGAAGTTCATTTTTACAAAGACCAAGTTCATCTCTGAACTTAGTGAACTTTATTCTACCAATAGGTTTGGTAAAAATATCTGAAGTTTGATCTTCATATGGATAGAACTGAGGCTTGATGATGTCTTTGATGATGAGCGATCTGATGATGAAGTGGTACTTGGTGTCGACATGTTTAGTCTTTGAATGAAATACTGGATTCTTGGCCATCTTTATTGCTGACTGGCTGTCAATCAATAAGGTAGTTGGTGATTTTTGAGTTTCACCAAGATCCTGTAAAATTCTGCATATCCATACAATCTCACATGCTGCTTCCCAAGATGATATGTACTCTGCCTCTGCTGAAGAATTGGAAATTGTTGTCTACTTTTTACAATTCCAAGATACTACTACTGAAACCATATTCATTAAATAAGCTGAAGTGGATGTTCTATCATCAATGTCACCTGCAAAATTAGCATCTGAATATCCAACAAGTGTAAAATTTTTGTTCCTTTTGTAGAGAAGACCAAAGTCTTTTGTACCTTGAATGTATCTTAGTACCCTTTTTGCTGAATTCCAGCGACTTTCCCTTGGTTCCTACATAAACCTTGAAAGTATACTGACTGAATATGACAAATATGGTCAAGTATTTGTCAAATAAATGAGACTTCCAACCAATTTCCTATACTTTGTACTGTTTACCAATTCCCCCCACTTCAAATTTTGAAAATTTCAATTTCTGCTCCATGGGAGTAAGAGAAGCTTTACAGTCTTCCATGCCAAATTTCTTTAACAATTCAGTGGCATACTTAGTTTTACTAAGGAATATTTGGTTAGTATGTTGAGAAACTTCAACTCCAAGATAATAATGAAGTGCCCCTAAGTCAGTCATTTTGAACCCTGCTTAAGTTCTTCCTTAACGTGTTTGATGCGAGCTTCATTATTTCCTGTTATGATTAAGTCATCGACATAGAGTACAAGTATCACCATGTGCTTATCTTGTATTCGAAAATACAATGTATCATCTGATTCACTTCTCTAAAAACCCACCTTTCGTAGGTACTCATCCATTTTTGCATACCAAGCTCGAAGAGCTTGTTTCAAACCATATAAAACCTTCACAAGTTTGCAAACTTTATGTTCTTGTCCTTTTTCTTCAAAACCTTGTGGTTGAGTCATGAAAATATTTTCCTTTAGATCACCATTCAGGAAGGAACTTTTGACATCCATTTGATGTAATTTCCAACCATTATGTGCAGCCAAATTGATAACCAATCTGATAGTGTTCCATTTAGGTGTGGGTGCAAAAGTTTCTTCATAATCAATTCCTTCTTGTTGAGAAAAACCTTTTGCAACAAGTCTTGCTTTGTACTTTTCAATTTTACCATTGGGTTTGTACTTTACTTGATAAACCCATTTACAACCAATGGGCTTAACATCTTGTGGACAATCAACTAAGTTCCAAGTCCCATTTGCAAGTATTAAATCATATTCATTAATCATTGCTTCCTTCCATTCTTTATGTTCAGTTGCTTCAACAAAAGAAGTAGGTTCAATGGAAGCATGAGAAAAATTAGCTTCTACTCTTGAAGATCCCCTAGTTCTTGTTTTGTTCATTTCATCTGAATGAACATCTTTGAGAAGTTGTTCGGCCCACTTTGGCTCCTTGTGTTGAGGGGATTGGGAATCTGAATCACCATTATTGTTGAAAAGAGGATTTTCAGAAATTGAGGCTCTTCTTTCATCTGAAATATCTGAGGTTGGAGAAGATTCTTTTGAAGATTTAGTATCAGAAGAATATTTTGTCGATTCATTATCATATGAAGCATAAGAAATTTTTGATAAAGAGATATCTTCTGGAGTAACCAAGTCTTTTTCAAACCAAAATGCTTTCTTTGATTTGTTGAATTTACCTTTACCCTTAGTGTTTTTCTTGTCTAAACGACTAAGGAGATGATTAATCTCATATAAACTGTTACCTTCAATTTCATCAAAAATTACATCTCTATTGACAATGAATTTTCCATCTGAAAGCAATCTATACCCTTTCTTTTTCTCAAAGTATCCAATGAAGGTACACTTCATACTTCGATTTTCTAATTTAGTCCTCTTTTCCTTAGGAACTAAAGCATAACATGTTGAGCCAAAAACACTAAGACGATTTACCTTGGGTTTAAAACCGTACCAAGCTTCATAAGGTGTTTGTCCATCTAAAGATGTTGTAGGTGATCGATTTCTGAGATATACTGCATTATGGACTGCTTCAGCCCAATATTTTGTGCTCAACCCTTTAAACTGCATCATAGATCTTGCCATGCCCATGAGAGTTCTGTTCATCCTTTCAATAAATCCATTCTGCTGTGGAGTATAGGAATTTGTCAGTTGTAGCTTAATTCCATTTTTTTGACAATAATCATTGAATTCAGTTGAAGTGAATTCACCTCCATTATTAGTTCTCAAAGAAGCAACCTTTTCTCTAGTTTCATTTTCAACCACGTGTTGGAAATTAACAAACTTTTCAAAAGATTCAGACTTTGACTTTAAAAAGTATACCCATGTCATTCTAGTGTGGTCATCAATGAACAATACAAAGTATCGACATCCACCAAAAGAAGATTCCATTGGACCACATATATCACTATGAATCAACTCCAAATACTTTGTTGCTCGCCATGAGCTGGTTGGAAAAGCTTCTCGCTTTTGCTTGCCTAAAATACAAGCTTCACACTTGGAATTCTCTTTCTTGAAAGTTGGTAAACCCTTCACCAAATCTTGGGACTTAAGTTTCAAGAGACTTTCAAAGTTTAAGTGACCAAATCGAAAATGCCATAATATGAATGAAGACATTTTAGAGTTGGATGTTGCTGCAACTTCTTCCTTTCTTTTGATGACTTTCCCATTCATTCTTAGTAAATTCCCATCTTCATATCCAGTCATTATTGTTTTCAAGTTATCCTTCACTGACATAATCTTTACCAAACCATCTTCCATGACAATTTTATGTCCATCTTGTTTGATTGTGACTAAGGATAACAAATTTTTCTTAAAAGATGGTACATACCAAACATTTGAAATCCATTTTTCACCAATTCTAGGGAGAAAAATTTTCATTGAACCTCTTCCTTGAGGTATATGAGTTGTATCATCAGCTAAATAAATGGGTTTTAATTGAACATCTTTATAATTCCAAAAATAGTCTCTACAATAAGTCATATGTTGAGTAGCCCTTGTGTCCAATATCCAATCATTTTCAAATGAATGTACATGTTGAACTGCTGAAAAAACATATTCATTTTCATCATCCTGATAAACTTGATCTTCTGCATATTGCACTGACTATTGAGAGTTTGCATTTGACGTCTACTTGAACTTTGGCAATTGATCATTGTTGGTAAGACAATTGGATGCATAATGGCCCATCTTTAAGCATCTTTTACATATTACTTGACTGAAATTTCGGCCTCTTCCTGAGTGCGCATTACTTTGAAAATTTTGTGGATGAAAATTGTTATGACCTCTACCTTGACCACGACCTCTTCCACGGCCTCGATAATAAGACTGATTCTGAAAATTTTGAGAATTTGATTTTCCCCTTTCTTTAGAGATTTCATCTTTAGTGTAAAGAAGATCTTCTCCTGATTTATTTATTTTTCAAAGGTTTTACTATGTTGAGCCAACAATTCACTAAGAGAATCAAAAGTTATAGTAGATAACTTATCAGTTATTTGCAAAGTCTCAAGAAAATGCTTATAAGATGGAGGCAAGCCATTTATTACAATGGAGACTAGAAAACTATCTTCAAGTTTAGAAAAACCGCCTTTGATGATTTCCAGTTGAATGTTCTTAATTCTTGAAATGTATTCTAGTACATCGCCATTGTCTGCTAATATTTGTTTATGAAATTTCATTTGTAGATCAACTCTTTGAAATGCAATAGGAGTATCAAACAACTTTAATATATTCCAAGCATACCATGCATCTTTGGAATTCTCAATATGAACAAACATTTGTTCAGTTACAGAAGAACATAGCAAAGCAAGTGCTTTTTCATCTTTCAAGTTCCATTTGGCTAAAGAAGTAGCGTCAGTGGGCTTAGTTGGAGCAGTATCACCATCACATAAATCACACCATAATTCATTATAGATCAAAGTGTTATGCATGTGCCTACTCCAAGTTTTGTAATTCTTGGGTCCGTCTAACTTATCTGATTCAGTGAATAGGTTGATTAATTTTGACATGATGATAGATTGCTTTATTTAAAGGATTGAAAGTTAGTGATCACACCACCACACTGAATAGTTGTCAAAAACACTAAAAAAGAGACACAAGGCACCAGAAAGAAAGAGTGCACAGTCCACGCAAAAACAAGGAGCACTTTTAAGGGTTTGGCCTTGACCCTTTAAAAGTCTCGTTGAAAAGAAGTTTGAGAGAGTATTTCACTAGACTCTTCTCAACCTGTGAGCTTCAATATTACCATCAAAACTTTTGAAATTTGATCATTTTACAAGACTTATAGTCTTTTACAAAGAAACAAGAATGTGCCCCCCTTGAACTAGTAAGTCCTCCCTTTTAAAAAAAAATTACAAGAATCTTTAATACTTCCAAAAAACTTCTTAATGGTATAAAGCATATATTTTATGCATGGAGGGCGTGACAGCTGGCATGGGATTGGCTGAGGATGCACTGTAATCCGCAGCTATGTGTCCATTGCTGCAAAACCCTGTATAATCTGATTATATCAGTGTTTTGTCATCATTTTTCACTAAAACAAATGTTCACTCAAGGTAGCTCGGATACGCGTAGAGATCAACAATACTTGTCACTTCTTTGTCACCTGAATACATGCACAGGCCCTTGAAAAATTGGCTCATTTTCATCCGAAAATCTCCCGAAGTCTCCACTCTTTTCATTAGAAAATCATCGTGGTTTTAGCGGCAATGACGTACTTCCCAGAGAACTTGTTCCTTTGGAATTGCAGATGGGATTCAGGTATTTCAGCGCAAATTCTCTACAGTTCTGTGAATCTCAAGATGATGAATTTTCAGAGCTCGATGCAAAGGAAACAAAGGAAGTTGAGGGTTCCAAGGTCGAAATTTCATCTCAGAGGAAGACCATTGATATACTCTTTAGAGAAGCCATGGGCCTCGATGAAATATCAAAGACTAAAAGGCTAGCGCTGGATGTTGAAGGCCTAAGCGATCAGATCTTTGGAGGGCACAATTTCAAAGGGCTCGATCTGTAGAGGGTGAGATTCAGTGAAGGGCACGATCTGATGCAAATGGGTAGATCGGATTTTACTGGTGCGTCCTCTGCTCAGATCAGTATTCTCATATTCGACCTCAGCCCAAAATGGAATTCTTTGATGTGTTGATACGTCCTCTGCGTTGATGCGTCTATCTTCATCGTTTTCCTGACAGATCTTTGGATCTGAATCGATGTGGATCAATTACCTTTGCTATATTCAAACGGAAAATAGATAGCTATAATTGTTAAAGTCACTGAGGTTGCTAATATAAGTGAGATCGTGGAGGGAGAAAGATGGTATAGATCTCATATAAAACCAAATTGCCATATTTTTACATATCTGCAACAATTTACATAGATCTTGAAGCATGGATATTGAGATTTATCAAAATATATATCTCTTTAACAAGAAATTTCCAGATTTACATAGATCTGAAACAATTTTTACAAAAAAAAAATCTTCTACTTGGATTACAGCTGGTCTACATGTTAAACAAAGTAGATCTCAATACCGATGTCCTTGAATTTGAAGAGATCTTGGAAGATGTTGTGGAGACTTCCTTTCTTCCTCAATCCATCACCATTTCACCATGGCTCTGATACCATGTTGACAAAGTGTCCTCAGACACGTAATTTTATTAATAAGGAAAAAGTGATTACAATCTCAAATTCATAATCTACTCTTTAACCTCACTTGAACAAGGAGCTTGTTTATATAGCTTAACTCTAAACTAAAAACTAGGAGAAAAACCAATCACATAATCACATGAGTATGATAGGTGTCCTTTACATAGAAGCTAGGTGTCCTTATCCTAACAAACTAGAATAAATTAATTTCTAAAAACATTTATACTAGAAAATACTTAGACTATAGAACTTTAGGATTATGAGGCTAACAAATTCAATTTCAAGGATTTCATTGACCATTTTTATAACTTAGTGCTTTGCATGCTAATAAGCAAAACATAGCCAATAATCAATGAATAATTTCAGATAATTATTCACCTCTCTGATCTAGCCAAAACATGAGATTGGTATCTATATCAAGACCACACTAAAATAAGAGTGTATGGATGTGAGCTTCCACCATACAGACTGCCAAAATATCTCCCTGTACGGATATTTTTATTGGAATACGTCAGGAATATGGTAAACTCTAATGGCATCCATTTTGTTTCAGTCAATAAGAAACA
Organism: Picea engelmannii; assembly: GCA_009831015.1. Taxonomy (NCBI): domain Eukaryota; kingdom Viridiplantae; phylum Streptophyta; class Pinopsida; order Pinales; family Pinaceae; genus Picea; species Picea engelmannii. The sequence goes on along the minus strand of ML777463.1, from coordinate 443,180 downwards.
ACAACTCAGAATCAAGACCTAAATTGGCTCTTTCATATGCAACAACAGAGTTGCAGGAGAAGAGGAAGACAATCTCTTGAAACAGATGAGTTTCACATGGAATTATGACCCATTCAGTGTCATCTCAAAGCTCAGGGTCAAACAAAGGAGCACTCCTTATGCTCACATAGAGAATCCAGAGGTGGAAAAATATATGAACTAGACAGAATGGAAAGAGAACACTTTGATGGAAATAGAAGAAGAACCTCTCCCTGTCACTGCTTCACATACCAATACACCTCAAATAAAAATAGAAAAAAGAACAAGGAAAGAAGTTTCCCCTTCAGTCACAGAGGTGTCAACTGAAGACTTCCAAGTCTACAGAAAAAGGGCCAAAACTAGTCACACACCAGACCTACTCAAAGAAGGAGAAATATAGTCCACCATAGTCATGGAAGGACCACATTCCTCAACATTTTTAGACAGTCATTTCATAGTGTCCACATATTCATCTAAAAAAAAAATAGACACTACCCTATCAGTTGAATCATGCCATGAGAAAACAGAGTCAAATATCTTTGACAAGTACACACAGATCAAACAGAGGAACGAACTCCTAAACAACAACATATATGCTCAATTCTGGAAGCACACATCTACTTCTCAACATAAACTGTTGTCATCATTTGACATGGAGAAAGGAAGAATGAAAATGGCATTCCTGGAAGAACAAGTTCCACATCCCAAGACAATTGTTGACTATAAGAATACTTCTTTTGAGTTTGATGTGAAGGAGGTCCATCCAGTCGAACAACTGGACATACACAAGAAAATAAGGGAAATGATATTCTCCACCTTGACAAACACATCATTGACTGCTTCAAAATTGCAGGTGTCTCTGAATAATGTTTAGTCCCAATTGAAGCTAGAGAAAATCTCTTCTCTGGCCAAGGACAACATGATCAAATCACTAGAAGAATCGGTGCTAAAGATTGGGTATGACCCATCAAATGTCAAGGCAGCTAAGGAATTATTGAAGAAGAAGAATGTTGATATAGCATCCTTGAGAAAGCAACTGAAGATTCCAACTACTGAAGATTCACAAGCATAAGAGATGGATGAAACTGAAGGCCATAAAGAAGAAATGTTGAAGCTTATCATGGAACAAAATGCACAGATAAGAGAGATGGAATCATAAATGGAAAAATTGATAAAGGAGAAAGAACAAAGTGTGAAAATGGCCATTATCCCACTGGAGGTAGTCCCTTTGACAGAATTTAGAAAAACAGAAGCAACTACATCAGTATATATTCCATCAACAATCCCAGTACAAGTTTCCGATGCATCTGAGAAACTTGTGAAGTCTATGGAAGACATGTCCCTCCAAGGGGAGGAGATCAAAAAACTGCAATAAGAAGTAAAAAACCTCCAGGAATTGAAGTCAATGTTCCAGACCAGTTATCATCTAGAAATGCATAAGTATTAGAGACTTGGTCAACAAGTACAACAACTATAGAAAGAGACTGTCATGCAAAATACCTTAGTTGAAGCTAAGGAAAACATCTGGGTGGATATCAACAAGTCTATGGCAGAAATATGGCCATCCATACAGATCACCTTTGAACAACATGAATTGGTACAAAAGGCTAGAGAAGAAATTGAGAAAATAAGAGAAGAGCTAGGATAAATACCTACAGAGGCCATTGAACTCACCAGATTCCTAAACTCCAAAAGCAAGCAGGAGTTAGAAGAAATGGATATTGAATATAGGACATAGACCATCCTTGAGATAAAAAAGGTCCTGACTAAGAAAGGATTGATTTTGTAGCTAGAAGAGAAGGCTCAAGTGATGGACATTGGAGTGAAATGATTTTTCAGTAAGATTGAAGTACTACATAAGAAATGTCTTCTTGGACTATTAGTACTCAATGGGCATCTAATCACTCTGTCAGATTATAAGCAAAAGATCAGTGCAATGGAAAAAGACAGTTCCAAATTTGCAGGGATACAGGGAAGCATTACTGGTAAATATTTCCTAGAGTCATTATAGTTGGACCTGAGTATTCAGTATGAGATAAAACATATCTTCATCACCAAGCCCACTTTTTCTAAGTATATTGAAATGGATGAGATATACAAAAAGTTACTCAAGGTTTCCATCCCAGGTAAAAATAGATGGGAAGATCTATGTTCTTTACTTGAGTAAAGATAATTTTGAGGTTCAAGTCAGCATGGAGCAGCCATCTAAAGTCAAATATATGAATCATCAACCACTTTCCACAAATTGAGCACCAAGGATCCGAACAAATCAACAAAATTCCTATATTTTGTAATTTGAGATGTAATAAGTTAGATATTTTCTCCATAATATCCTAGTCATTTATGACAGGATCTTATGTAAATAATTTTATAAATATTCTTCCTTCGAAGTATTGAGGGTTGATTTTTGCACCTAGGAGCTATTGTGTAAACTTTACAAAGGATCAACCAGTAATAAAACATGTTTTTTCACAGGATTCTTGTGTCAAATTGTTGGTGATGTCTCTCTATCTTTGTTGAATGTTTTCTTATTCTCTATGATCATTTATGTATTTCAAATTCTAATCATTAAAAGGAAGTCAATAGAACAAAATTTATCTTGTATACTATGTATCTGGTCTTTTAATGATCTATATGTTTTCATTTGAAATAGAGTAAGGGAATTATTAACTACTCCTTTGCTTATTGGACTCCCATATATTTTTTGTCTTATTCACCTCATTTAATCTCAATAGATACAAGAGTTTTACTACCCTGCCTTGTGAAGAAAACCTCATAAAAAGTTGAATATGATCTTCATCTTTAATACACACCCCATAGCCCAATGGAAAACTAATGCATTCTTTCAGCCAACTATTACAAACAAACAAACAAATTCAGACTATCATAACTAGCCTAACATTTAAAAACTTAAACAAAGCTAAATTTTACAGAGAGATCCCTCTCTGAATCTGGCAGGGCTAGATCCCAACTTCAAAAGTGGTTTTAATAGTTACCTCTATTAATTTCTTCTACCCTTCGAACAAATTTTACAACTTATGAATTGTCTTCCCTAGATAAGAAAACTTTATTTATGAACAATCAAAGATCTAAATTTCAAGAGATAAATGTTCAGAGATTGTTAAAATTTGTAAATAATTAATTAGGTTTGCAAAAGATTAAGTTCTGGCTCCAAAAATAATTCATACTATATCTCACCCTGATACAGAACCTGTAAAAGTAGTAGATAATCCAGAAAAATTAATTAGAAAAATAAGTACAACATAAATTCAAGGGAGTACTAGTCCTCTTCCTAGGGCCACCTCTCTTCCAGAGAAGTTTGTCACAATCCAAGACATCTAGTTTGATCTTCCTTTTGAACATAGTGTTTTCAGAACCAAATCTGATAGCTTTGTGGATGAAACAATTTTAGATCAAGTTATCCTCCAACGTAGAACCCCTGAAAAACACTCTCCTTGAATAGATCTTGATCAACAAATCCTTCAAGACTTTGAGAAATTACAGGATCTAGCATTAGACCTTGACCAAGATTTGCATAAATCCTACATTCAACAGTTTGTTGAACTTTCTTCCCTTTCCATCTCTACATATTCTATTAATCCTTAACTAATTCATCCTATATCTCCTAGTCCCGCCTCTTCCACACCTTCTATCACTTCTCCAACAATTATACAAGTTACCACACAACCCACTACAGGAGTTTCTGCTATCGAACCTCCTCCACCAATCATGTCAGCAAGATATGATCCCCTTGTTTTGGATGATCCCTTAAAAAATATGCCCCAGGATTATCAGACTAGGATTCCTCGGTTTGATGGCACTGGAATCCTGAATGCACAACAACATGTTCACAAAATGAATGACTTATTTGATTTACAAGAAGTAGATAAGGCATATGTCCAAATGAGACTCTTTGCACAAAGTTTAATTGGTGATGTTAAGAAATGGTTCAAAGCCTTACCAGTTGCTAGCATTAATGATATTGATTCCTTTAACCAATCTTTTCTCAATAGATGGGAAGTAAAGAAAAATCCACTTCAAATATTATCTGAATATGAAAGTATCAAAAGAAACCAAGGGGAAAGTGTACAGGATTATTGCACTTGCTTCAACAATATTTATAATGCAATTCCAACTAACATTAAACCTCCTCAAGGCTTATCTTTTGATATAGGATCATCGTAAGCAGTGGCCAAGCGAGCAATGTAAACACGGGAGACAGCTGGATGCGCAGATGGGAAAAAGGAGCACGTTTTTATGAAACCATTTAAAAAAAAAAAATGAAATTTGAAGCATTAATGTAATAACTAGGAAAAGGCATAGTTACATTTATATCTTGGAGATATGAACAAATTTGGAGGAGTCACTCTCGTCTGTCATATGTAATAATCATTTAAAGATGTTAATGTAGAGTAGGTAGATATGAATGTTAGATTAGACAGTTTTAGAAGCATAGGAGGGAAAACAAATATAGACACCCTGACCCTTGTATCATTGTAATCTTGGGATGATTATTCAGAATTCATAAGCTGTAGAGCTGAAGCAGAGAGTTGTAGAGAAGAACCCATGTACAAGAGCACTTGAGCTAATATATGAAGCTTTGATTCAATTTTCATGGTGTTATGATGCTTACTATTTACACTTGTTGAATGGTATGATTACAGTTGCTTTGTTTCACTGTTATGCTTTTATTTCAATGTTGTAGTGTGTGTGTGATTTCATGTTAAATGCATGAAGTTTAAGAGAGGATAAGAATGAGTTTCAATTGTTTATCGTCCTAAGGATTCCTGCAAGGAGTGCAGTGAACATCGGCAAGGTGTGCATTGATGAGGGTTTGAGTTTTATCTCAGAAAGCTCAGGAGAGATATCGTTGTTCTCATACCAGCTGAAGTGCAGGTGAAACACAGAACCGTGCAAGGTGTGCACAGGTATCTAGAAGGAAGGTTGAAGGACCACTATTGCAAGGAGTGCACAGGGTCGGAGATCCAAATAACCAGAGGTTATTTTAAGGTTCACCGCAAGGAGTGCGAGCAGGGATCATTTTGGAAGCTCGAGTTTATAAGTGAAAGATCAGGAGGGATTTAACCTTTGAAGTGTTCAAAGGGAGATGGAGGCCGAAATCATCTCATAGAATTTAAGTTCAGGAGGGAGAACACCGAGTCATTTGGACATGAGTCATTGAGGAGTGCATCTGGTGGTCAAAATTATCCATGGAGAACTCGCAAAGTCGCAAGGACCATCGGATCCAGAGGAGCTGTGAGGTGGTTAGGAGTTGGACGAATCCACCACCCTGACATCAAGAATCAATGTGGACCGTTGATCATGGTCTGTCTTAGCTGTCATATCATTTTAGGAATTCAGGATCCGTAAGTTTGAAGTGTAGACCAAAATCCTTGGTCACTCAAACTCCTGGTTCGTGAAAGGGATAATCAAGTGTGAAATTTCGATGACAAGGAACCAAGACCTTAGCATTGAAAATCCCAAAGTCATGAAACGCGATGTGCCTTTGGTGTGAAACATCGGCATTTCGGTATAACGGGGTTCGGCATTTCGGAAACCCTGATGGTAAGGAGTAGAGGCGCTTTACACCGAAAACCCCGAAGTTGCCAAACACGAAGTGCCAAGGGAGTGGAATTTTGGCATTTTGGCTTTCCAGGATCCAGGAAGTAGAGGAGACAAGTGATTTTTGGAACTGAGAGTTTCAAACTCCTGGTACGCGAAATCCCGAAAAGGGGTCGCTATTTCAGAATTCGGGAATTAGCATGGCGAGTGAGTTGGGATCGAGAATCGTGAACTCTTGGTACGCGGAGTCCCGAAAGGTCATTGATCGTGCATTCCATGGGACATTGAGCCCATTTCGACATTCCGGTATTTTAGAATTAAGGGAATCATAAGGCAAGAGGAACGATTGTTGGGTTGCTCGCTCAAGTCCCGAAAAGACAAATTTAGTGACAACAGACGGTGTGCATTGAACGTTTCGCATTTCAGCACTTGTCAAGAGCTGTGGAATATATCGGGACTCTCCAACTCCCAAAACCCAAAGTCCTTAGTGGCTCAAACAAAGGGTTTGATTAACCCTTGGCGTGGTTTTAGTGAAGATCCTGTGCGGATCTCGGCCCGAGGGCAGGGGGTCTGCATCATCTTTGATTAAGTTCCCTAATGGTTTTGATGATGACATGTCCTACCAATTGAGAGAGAGGAACCCTACAACTCAGCAAGATATGCAAAAATGTGTTGTGAGTGTAGAGGCAAATTTGTTGGCTAAGAGAGCTAGGGAAAGAACAAAAAGGAGAGTAACTATCAAGGAAGAACCATCCACTTCCACTGCTGATGCTAAAATAGACTCCTTATTCAGAACTATGGAAAGAATGATGGAAATATTAGATATCATTGATAGGAAACCACCTAGAAAAAATCAACTTGGTCCTCAAATCAGAAATCCTAATTTCAGGAGAAATCCTCCCCAAATCAGACAAAAAGAACCTAGAGAACAAAGAGAATAAAGAGTCCCTGATCAATAGATTAGGTCACCTTTCAAGAAAACTATACTGACGAGGGAGAAGAAACAATTGAGGGACTTGATGATGTTCACATTAATAAAGAGGCCCTGATCAACAGATTAGGCCACCTTTTCAAGAAAACTATACTGACGAGGGAGAAGAAACAATTGAGGGACTTGATGATGTTCACATTACTCTCACAACGATTCTATTTTTCTTACCCAAGAAGAACGCGATCTTTTCCTCCTTTCATAGACTGAAGTTGATGAGGAAGAATCAGAACAACAAGCTTTTGAAAATGCAATAATGGAAGTTCATAGGCAGTACAACTTGAGACGCAAGAAATATAATGATAATCCAACCAAGAAATCTTCTGACTTTAAGAAGACATTCAATACACCTGCCAAGAAAGTTCATGAAAAGAAAAACTCAGAGGTCCTTGTTATAGCAAGATTTTCCTCATCCCATGCAATCTTGCACAAAAGGCCTTTTTCCATTTCCCTATGCAAACATGAAGTCCCATTTTTCAAATCCCATAGCTAAAAATACAATTTTTCCACATATACACACCTTTCCTACTATATGACATGCGTATACGCAAGTTGGACCACTACATCCCACGTACATTGGGAAATGTGCCCAAACTTTAAAAATAGTGTCAGGTTTCCATGTCACGTCACAAGATCAATGATCCTTGGCCTTCCATATAATGTAAATTTTTTGACTCGACACTTCAGTTCCACTTAAAGGCTATAAATGGTCCAAATCCGAGCTATGGAAAAGAGGAGAAAGAATTCAAGTTTGAGAGAAAAGTTGCTCTGGAGGAATTATTCACTTCACATTGAGTCTGCATCCCTTTGTTCTTTAAGTCTGAACATACTGTTCATCCCCCAAGCTCTTCCATTACTGATTGAGAACTTCATTGTCTCTCTTAAATGAGCTTGACTTTGGTGGAGCATTGAAGTGGTGGAGGTCCAACTGGAAGGAACTTAGTTTCTTGGTTATGAACCATCCCGACACGAAAGTCTGTAACTCATGCACTTCTATTGATTATATCTTAATAGAAATACTCTTTTCTCGTCCAATTAAAATCTTGAAAATATTTGAATTATTATTCCATGGGCGTATTTGTTATGAATGTTGATGGATTATTCTATTGAATGTGCTAACATCATATATTATCACCATATGCTTCCATTGCTTGGTTGTTGAGGACTAGTTGTAGGTATATTTATTTGGGTCAAGTGCTCAATGGTGGACTTCATCGAACATCTGGATGAGGTAGGAATTTTATCTTGTCTTGCCAGCATATTTGTTTATATAGCATACTTAAGAGTAGATTTCATTTCTACAGTCATTTTCGTCTGTTATGGTTTTCCCTTAGCCATAGAGAGATTTTCCTCGTAACAGAATTGGTGACCATACTGGGGAATGAATATTGATTTTATTGTCATATGATTGCTTGACAACCTCTGTTCACTCTGGGTCTAAGTCTTTCAACCTTCTCCTTAGCCTAGCTGTGCTTTGACACATATACGTGGGTTTTTGCTTGATATTCGCATCTATACGCATGTTGTCCTTCTGGAATTTGCATACATACGTTATTTTCCCTTGAACAGTCATGTACATCAACCTTTGTTTCTTGATTGATGGGTTTGGTGGTTGTTGGGTACATTTTGATGATTGTTGAGTCTTCTTGGGTCTTTGTAGTGGCTCTTAAGTGTCTATGGAATGACAGGAAACCCGTCTTTGGTTGAATTTTTGGGCAGTGCCTTTCTCATCATATTTTCATTTTGATTGTCCTTCCACCGTGGGTTGGGTGTTTTTGCTTCTTGATATCCTACTTTGGTTGTCTTTGTCTATACACAATAGAGTCTTTAAATCAAGTTGTTGTTCAGTCCTTGCATTTTCATTTTTCTTATATTGAAAATACAAAAAATAATTAGGCATTTTACATTGATTGGATTTTTTATCTCTTGAGTCTTCATCATTTATCTTAGTGCATGTAAAGAAATATTGCATTTTTATTTAAGAATTGCATAATTGAATTGAAAATTGCATTTTTAGGAAGCATGTCATTTATTGGAAATTGAGGTTAGGACTTTGCATTGTATTCATATTCATTTATTTTACTTGTTGAGTCATAACATCATTAGTTTCACGACCGCACCTTTTGAGTAAGCAAGGCCATTAAAATTAATGCTATAATTTAAAATTGATTAGTAACGATTTTATTTTCTAGGGTGCACAAATTAGCTTAGGATTTAGTGCCTTGGAATAGGATTTTGTGAGTAAACTTCTCCAAGGCTATTACATCAACATATGTGTCTGACTAAGGGAGTGGAGAAATCTAGTTAAGCACGAGGTTGCATGAGGTCGGTTGAAGGGATATCCCCTCGATACCTTCTTAGCGTTAGAGATATTTATGGGGATCTATTTGTATATAGCGATCTTTCTAGTGCCCTTACCTCCATGAGAGGCGATGCTTTAAAGGTTTTGCGCTTTGCTACCCTATCCATATGGTGGACCTAACTTACAACTGTTCTCCCATGGATCATTTATATGATGGTTGATTAGTTGCTTGACTTAGGTACCACATAGCTTACTTGCAGGGGTTATTCTGCAGGTACCCTAGGTCAGATAGGGGTTAGACAACACACAATCTTTATGGAGGATTACCTCTCCGGGGGGATCTGAACGACTAGTTGTTAAGCCCGTGAGGGCCCTTATAACTGATTTTGATACCTTTGATCTTTAGTAGGGAGTCTAGGCCCCTCTTGGGCGAGGCATACCTTCTTTAGGGAGGGAGGCCCCTTTCAACCACTTTATGTTGTTTGTGTGCATATTGGTCGTTTGATTATTTTTGGTGTGCTCTTTTATTACTAGTTGGCCTTAGGATTTGTTTTATATATTGAGTCTTAGGTCATTGTGGAGTCATACCAGCTTCCCTTCCAGTCTCGCCGCTTGTTACAATTACCACCGGATTTTGAGTCTTTCCCTTCTAAAAGGCGTAGAGTTATTAAATGTGGTACACACACCTCCACTTATCAAACTTGTGATTCTACAAGGATGAGTATTGAACCGACTCATAAAGATACTAGGAGCCCTTCGACTCTTACACCTACTATAGACAATGGTACCCCTTCGACTCCTTCAACCACAATGGTTGTAGTATCGAGGGCACCTATCATCATTGATGCCTGTCCTTTAGTGAATACTCAACCTCTTGCCACGAACCCATTTGGGTCTCTTGGTCACTCACTGGGCTATAATGTTCAGTCCATCTCGATGGCCTCTAGTCCTTTTTCCTATGGTATGTCGAATTTTACTTTGCAGTTTTCAAACTCCATCCCAGTCGTTGGCCCTAATGCTAGCATTGGACTTGGGGGCACAACTCCTCCTTATACTCCATTCTCATTTGGTGGATCTCAAGTCCCTCAAACAACTCCTACCGTGGGAGGAATTCCTTCTTTTAACCTTAGGTCTAATCCTGTCACTTATGGATGGAGAAACCAACCTGGAGGACAAGATATTGCTTATGGTTCATCATTTACACCCACCTCCTTTGTGCCAATTTTGACCAACACTTTTGGCATGATGAATCTTCCTTTATCCTCTGGATTTACACCTAGCGGGGGTCATTTTCACACCTTGGGAAACCCTCAACCCAGAGCCACTAAAGCTGGGGGAATTTTTTATAACCCTCGTCAGAACATTCCTATTGGAATGATGCCCAACCAACCCCTTATGAATCATCCTGGAGGAGGGTCTTACAATCTTGGATAGGGCCATGGTGCTTACCAGAACCCTGGATGGGTTGTGATTCCTCAAACACAATATTTCTAGGAAGCTTGGGGCCACATGCCACAACCCTATCTCCCTTTTCTGTCCATGCTCAATCTTCCAAACTTGTCTAAGTTGATGAATGACCCTGTGTGTCATGATCCTACATGACCCCCCGTTCCCACCAAGATTCCTTCGGATATTCCAAAATTCTAAGGAAAGAATGGCAAGGACCCTGGTGATCACGTTACCACCTTTCACTTATGGTGCTCTTCGAATTACCTTAACGACGATTCCATTCGGTTAAGATTATTTCAACGCACCCTCATAGGGGTTGCCACGAAATGGTATATTGAGATACCTAAGGGGGCATACAAGACCTTTAGTCAGATGGTGTTAGTCTTCCTTAACCACTTCCAATTTCCAGTTCGTTATGATGATGGCCTAGAAATGTTTTCAACCTTATGCCAGTACAAAGCCACTCATATCTCAGATCACATCTAGGAGTGGCGTAGACAGAAGAGGTTGATCAAGACCTGCATACCCCCAAGATTTCTGTTATAGTGGTTCCTTAAGTCTTTACAACCTCGTATTTCGAAGGATGTTGCTACATCCATGGTTACATCTAAGGAAGAATAAATATTCAAATCCCAATAGTTATATCTTATATATGCTCAGTATGAATGCTTTACGAGATTCTTCCGGACACACTGAGGTCAGATTATGACCCTAGACAAAATCTTGGACCTCATGCCGATGGAATTGTAGGCTCTGCCAATGTGAAGTCCGCAGACTCAATGGCAAGCCATTTGAAAGAGTTGTCTCTAAACCAGTCTGCAGGAGGGCCAACTTCGTTTGTGTCTTCCAACCCCACTCGGTCGGTGGATGTACATTTTATGCAATCATCGACTGACCCAAATGGTAACCAACAACCAGGTGGGAATAAGAAGAAAGGATGTAATAATAATCGTAAGGGTGGGAAGAATAATAATAAACCCAAGGACAATGCTAATAATGAAAGGATGAATAAAAATGTTGGTGAGGGAAAGAAAGAAAGGCGTATGATGAAATTTCCTTGTAAGCTTTGTACAGACGATCATCTTACTCATTTATGCCCCAAACTTGTGGAAGTTGCGAGGCTCTTATCTCTATTGCCCATCGTGCTGACGAATCCTTTTCCACATAAACAACACATGGCCTCAATCTCCTAAAATACCCGAAATGTGGTCGGTGGGTGTCAAAACCCACTGACACAAGACGATGATAGTTTGTGCATCAATATGGTCAATTCTTAGGTTAATGTAGCCACCCGATCTCATGATTACAATTCTCCACAAACTGTACCTAGTCTAGAATATCCTCCTCCTCTAGAGATGCCCTTTCAGATGGAAAAATCAGAGCCACTACCTCGTATTCCTAAAGGATTACTCAGGTGCTCTACCCACAATCCAAATGCTAGAGCCACCCAGAATTAATCTATTTTTGAGGACATGGATCAAACCCCTTGTGCGATGTCTTCATTGAAGGTACTCCAGATGTGTCCTTCATAAAGGAATGCCTTGTTATTTGCGTTAGGATCTCTAGACCCCAATGGCTCAAAATTTATTAATTTTGATGTCACATATGTGAAGCCATGCTTGCCTTACCATTTGGCATTCCAAATCCACATGGGTTACTCAAAGTATACCATAAATCATGCAGTTGTTGATGAAGGCACTGCAACATGTGTGATGTCCCTGATCTGTTGGAAATCGCTTGGCTCTCCAACTCTTTCTTAGTCTCTGACCATGTTGACTACTTTTGATGGTCATTCCTTCCACCCTCATGGTATTCTTCCTTCCTTGTCGGTCCATTTAGGTGGGAAGATGGTAGATGTGGATGTCGAGGTGGTTGATGCGCCCATCGATTCTAACTTGTTACTAGGACACAATTGGACTTATGCTATGAATTTCATTGTATCATCCATCTTCCCCACTCTTTGTTTTCCTCACAACGGGAATATCGTGATGATCGACCAGTTGTCCTTTGTGTATGCTAGCCCCAGTGCATCTGTTGGACCTTCCATCCCCATGGTCGACAATTCTCAGCCGACAATTGATAATATCGGTGTTGGAGTGTAGTCATCCCTTATGGGTACCTTTGAATTAATGGCACCAATTCACCATTTTTATGCCATGTCCAGTAGGCTCGTTTTGTTAGAGATGTATGTTCCTTTATGCACTTACTGTTTTAATGATCCTTGGACCCTACCTTCCTCGATTGCATCTTTTGAAGGTTAGTCGCATGTTGGAATGGCCATGCCACTATTGGCATTGGAGATAATGTATCAAGTTGTTCTTGACTCTTCCATTGATCCTGATCCTATTACCTCGTAGACGGACGAGGAGGATCTTGTTTCTAATCTTGTGTGGGCCACTTTGTCATCTTTTTCACATGACTTCCTTGATGATACTTTTCCCTCAGATGAAGCTATCATCAAAGCCATGAATGGTTCTAACAAACCTTGGGATGATATGCATCATCTCTCTTACTTTCTCCTAGATATTACTAGAATCGAACAAGATGACTTTCGATCTACTCTGAGTGAGATAGTCGGTCACGCCATAGTTCCACTTGATACGCACAAAATTTATATCAAAGGAAATATGGTGAGTATCTCTCCTACCATCATGATCGATATCTCTTGTACACTTGGCAAGATTGAATATATACACATCGGTGTAGATTGTTCGCTAGAAGAAATCATGATCTACACCGAGATATTCAAGGAATTCCAAGATGTATTTTCTTGGTCATATGAAGAGATGATAGGAATTGACCCTCGAATTTTTGAACATGAGATTAAAAATTACCCAGATGTTAAGCTTGTTCAACAATGTCTTCGAGCTTTCAATCCCCAAAATCCCCCTGCTATAAAGGAAGAGGTAGAGAAACTTCTTATTGCTAGCTTTATCTACCCGGTTCCCTTGACTGAATGGGTATCCAACCCCATTCCTGTGAATAAGAAGCAAGGAACCATCCGTGTATGCATACCATTCGTGTATGCATGGAATTTTGTGACCTAAACAAATCCTGTCCTAAAGACAACTTCCCTACACCTTTCATCAATCAGATTCTTGACGAGTGTGCGGGAAGCGAAGTGTTTTATTTCATGGATGGATTTTCAAGTTATAACCAAATTCAAATTAAACTCGAGGATCAACATAAGACGATATTTTTTTTCCTTGGGGTACTTTCGCATACTGAAAGATTCCTTTCTTCCTTAAAAACGTCGGAGCAGCCTTCCAATGTGCTATGACCTTCGTATTCCACGATATTAAGAATATAGTCGAAACTTATCTTGATGATCTTTCTTCTCACTCTCGTAAGAGAGTTTATCACCCTAAGCACCTTCGACTAGTTTTTGAAAGATGTCGACATTATAGAATATGGTTGAACCCTAATAAATGCATCTTTTGCGTTAGGTCCTCACATATTCTAGGATTTGTAGTATCTGAGACTGAGATCATGGTATATCCATTAAAGGTTGAAGCAATACTTCAATTGCCTCCCCCGCGCACTATTCGACAACTTCAAGGTTTAGAGGGGAAATCTAACTTTTTATTTCATTTTATAGTAAACTATGCCAATATTACTAAGGGTTTCATGTGTCTTTTGAATAAGGACACCCCTTTTATCTGGGATGAGCGGGCCTAGGAAACCTTCTATGCTTTGAATAAATCCTCGGTATCAACGTCTCCGCTGAAGTCTCCCGATTACAGTAGGGATTACTTGATTTATATCGTCGCGTCCAAAGAGACGATTGGTATGGATTTGGTTCAGGAGGATGATGAGCTCCGTGAGCACATCATCTACTATCTTAGTCGAAACTTAGTCGGTCCTGATCTCAAATATTCTCACGTTGAAAATCTATCTTTGGTTGTCGTCCATGCAGTCCAACGATTATGTCATTATATATTGCTTTGAGAAAATATTGTGGTTGTCAATGTCAATCCATTTCAATACGTCCTCACCAGGCGTATCATAGGGGGGAAATATAATAAATGGATTATCATTTTACAAGAATTCGATCTTGATTTCGCTTCTGTGAAATCCAAGAAATCACTAGTATTTACAAAGTTAATATCTAACTTCCCACGATTGGACGAGGATGTTATTCATGTTGATTATTTTTCGGATGAACACATTTTCCTTGTCTCATCGTCTGACCCCTAGTATCGAGACATTGTTCTCTATCTTCAAAATTTGAAGTTCCCTCAGCATCTCTCGCGAGATGAATGACGACGTATATGATACCAATCCAAGAATTACCTTATCATTGACGACACTCTGTATCTTCGAGGAATAGACAATATCCTACGTCGTCGTTTAACTCACGAAGAAGTTGAGTTAGTTCTAAATGATTGCCATGGTGGGGATTGTGGTGGTCATCTATCCAGGCTTGCGACAACCCAAAAAAATTTGTGAGTCGGTTATTTATGGTCATCTATATTTAAATATTTCATTGAAGTGGTTAAGAATCATCACCCCTACTAGGTATTCACTCGAAAAATGCACTCGCATCCATCCCCTCTCCATCCAGTCATTACCGTCGGTCCCTTCACCAAGTGGGGGGAGGACTTTGTGGCTTTCAACCCAACTTTGGCTCGAGGGAATCAACACATTATCATGGTCGTATACTACTTTACTAAGTGGGTCGAGGCCATGCCTATAGTTAAATATGACAATAATACTATCGCCTTATTCATATTCAATCAAATTATCATCAGGTTTAGAATCCCGAGTGAGATTGTCACTGATCATGGCAGTCACTTTTAGAATGAAATGATGGAAGAGCTAGAATCCAAGTTGGGGTTTAATCATTTTCATTATTCCCCTTACTACCCCCATTAAAATGGACAAGTAGAGACCGTCAACAAGTCTCTCAAGACCATTTTGCATAAAACTATCAGCGAGAATAAATCTAACTAGCATATTATGCTATATCCCGCACTTTGGGCATATCAGACCTCGATGAATATTGCCACCAAATTTTCTCCTTTACAATTAGTACATGGTATAGATTCAATCTTACTTATTCAATGTGAAATCCCTTCTCTTATATTGGCAGTTGCGGTCCTCCTTGACACTTCTGATATCGATCTATGCCTCATACACCTAGAGATCCTTGAAGAGCAACGTCGATACACCTCTACGACTATCGAAGTGAATAAAAGATTTGTCAAGGTCCAATATGATAAGTCTATCTATCCTTGATTGTATGCTAAGGGTGACTTGGTCCTTTTATATGATCAAGTCAAAGAACCACTGGGGCCAGGCAAGTTCAAACCCATGTGGCATGGTCCCTATATCGTGCGACGTGTCTTAGAAAAAGGAGCCTATGAATTAGAATATTATGAAGGGAACATGTTGGCCGAGTCCAGAATGGGATCTACTTGAAAATATATTACGATTGAGCCCCAATCTTGGGCATAACTCTTTGTATACTAATGTAATTTAGTGTATATATCTTTTCCCTTTATTTTTGTCTTTAGCTTGCTTATCAAGTTTCCCTTTGTTTGTAGATGTCAATCGAGTCTTCGGTCTACTTAGGATTTGAAGACGGAGATAGTTTTCATACATGGAACTTGGCTTCCGCCGCTTGGGTGGTTTACTCACTCGACGGTCTACTGGTGTCTTCAGGTGGTGTATGTCTAGGGCCATCCACAAATAATGTGGCCGAATATAACGTCGTTATCAAACTTTTGCGTGATGCCATTTCAATTGGTATTTTCTCTTTGGAGGCTCGCCTGGATTCCCAATTAGTTGTATGTCAGTTGAATGATAGTTACCATGTGCATGACCCTACATTACTCTGATGATTCCTTTGGGTACACCTTTTAGAATGACAATTTGATTTTATTACTTATCATCACATACCTAAGAGTTATAATTATGTATCTGATGCTTATGATAATTTCATTTTAGATTGGCATTTGTCACATAACTAAAGAAAAGAAAACATTCTCACCAATGTACAAATTGTAATATAAGTAAAGTCGAAGAACCATGTTTTATATATATTTCAAAAAATGTGATGTTTATAGTACAAAATTGGGGCCAACACCCTCAATACACATATACAGTCGATAATACAAAATCCATGACATCTATTCCTGTGGAACTAAATGTGTGTCATGATAACAAACTATGGAGTTTGCAAGACATCGAAAGAGGCGCACCCAAGCTCTAGGAAAACCAACCACTTGTCGTTGCATGGCCTCCGTCAGATCCTCTACCTGAACCATCATAATCCTATGTGTCAAACAAGACAAGTTTCCCTGCACATTTTGAAGGACTCTCTCTACTTCTCCTCCCACTACCTCATCTACCCGGTGCCTCTGACGATGTCATGGAATCTCGCCCGGTTGTTGCGGACCTACGTCTGCGTCACACACAAAAATACAAAAAAATGAAATATTTAAAAACTTTGACATACCTATGTCCCCGTAGGCAGTCCCTGGTGGAAATGGCATGTCAGGGTCCCCTCTGATGTCGATCCCTGCATAGGGGTAGTCATCCAGAGAAATGACTTGTCAACTCCACTAGTAAAAGAAATCATCATTGTAGGGTGTGGGCACCCTGCCTCCCCGCTGCCATATCATCACCTCAGTCCACCATGCCATGGTTAGATCATGAGGTCCTCAAGGAATGATCTCAACTCTAGATCAAAAACCTAGAACCTGTTTGAAGAAAAAGATACACAATATAGATGCAAACCCAAAGTTCCTCTTGTCACCCTATTTGCATTCTGTCAACTGGCTCTTCATATTATCCAGTAGCAAGGTGCACCAATCGTACACTGTGGGTCTCAAACACTCTATGAATTAGAACATGAGAGGCCTCGATGCTTGGTGCAATGAAGTCGATCTTGTGATCAGAGTCAAAATGAGGACAACAATCTTGAGGCTTAGATTGTTTATCACTCGGTTAGGGAGTTGAATCCCAAACTTCTTGGTCCCTGCTATACAGTGAGGGTCTATGTTCTCTTTTATATTCATACCATTCCCAGCTCCCCAGGATTTGAGGTTCACCACCTCACCCTGACACGACAACCCCATCAAGAAATATATATCCTCAACTTCAATCCTTAATGGTTTCCCATCAAGGTTGAAGCTCTTACTGTTTGGATCCCAGTAATCGACGAGCAATTGTAGAAACCTCACTTCTTCCCTCATCCTTTTGAGTTCCCAAAACTTGTACAACCCGCATCTTTTCAAGTCCATTTGGGCCCCCGGATCTCTTTCCACAACAACATCGACCTCCTCACATTCCCTTTCCCTCCATTATAGCAGCGTGCTACTAGAGAAACATCATGTTTTGAGTTAGAAACCACCAAAAACCTTTTTTACATACATATATGCATGATGCAACATTCACAGTCATGTAAAGGGCTTAGTATACACATGTTTTCTTTTAGACAGTCGTGTATATGTGACCCGATGAATGGTAGCCCACGTACACCTAAATATCTAATTTGTGCCTTAAATAACATAAAATTTGAAACCTAAATACAAAATTTAATCCACTAGAAAGGAAGAGGATGGGAAGAGGAATTATCTGGTCCAGACAGTCTCTGATTCCTTCATTCGACACTCCCGCAATCACCAGTTGAAAATCGAAGGTAATTTGGTCCAAAATTCACTATTTGGGTAAAAAAGTCAAATGAGATAGTAAAATTTGTTTTTTGTTACTATTTATCGCAATTTTTACCCACTTTACATAGTTTCGGATTGTATTTTCGCCTAATGGACTAATACAACAGTGGATTGAGTTGGTTTTTGTAGTTTTCACCAGGGATTCTTGCGGTTTTTAGCATTATGTTGATCGTTCATAACTACAGACATGTATTTTCGCCACCCAGCATATAGGATAGGTATCCATTCCATCATGTACACTTGCATTTTCCTATAACTGCCACTCATATGCCTTAGGTATGAACCCATTTTTTAGCAATGCAGAACCCTCCATCTTCTACAAGACATGTCGTTATCAAATGGTAGAAACTTACCAAACATGGGTACCCTAGTTATATCCTCTGCTCCATTTGGTGCCCATGCAAAGATTTTTTCCATAGGACTGGGAGTCCCTTATAGCTAATACATGACTTTATGTTGAGCCTCATTTCTCATTCATAAACATACTGACCTATTCCTAGAGGACTCCCAGCCGAGTTTGATTTAAGCTCTTTTCCAACTTGTTTTCAAAAAGAGAAAAGATTCCTGAGTGAACTTGTCTCTTTCACACTCGTAAATTGGATTTTAAAGGATGTCTATTTGGTACAAGTTTATCCCTTTTTGACACCAAGTAGACTAATATTATGAAAATGGACTTTTTTTGGCATTAAGTTGTGATTGCATATCATTCCCTTGCTTGCATTATTGAGCCTATTATCGGTTCTCGCTTTGCGTTATAAACTGTTTGCCTCAACAATTTTACATCCTCAACCAAGCAAATCCTTGTTATATCCTTTGCAACTTAACACCCTATACCCAGGAGGGAACATTACCCCGAGTGTCCATCTCCCGCATGCACCTCCTTGCATTGAGCATAGGTATGTTCCACTATTGGAACTAGTTTTTCTTACTTGCGACACTCGTTTCCTCCTCTTTATCATAGCATTCATTTGACTATGAAAAAAAAAATACAGGCAGGAAGGGAGTATTATCTTATATTGCCAGCAGTCATTTCGCCTTTTAACAGAGCACAAAATTGTTGAGTCCACTTATCATCACAATTTTGGGTTTATCATGGCCTTAGGAAGTTGAGCTCATTACAGAAAGTTTACTCCACCGAATGGTTACTCTTCCAGTCCCTATGGAGAGTTTGATTGATGCCTCCTCCATCTCATGGTTTCAGCATTGAGTATGTGCTGCTAGAGTCTTCCATATGTCTCATGCTCTTATTCAAAGTATGTCTATCAACCTGTGTTGACCATTCCTCAGAACTCTTGAATTTGCATGTTGGTCATACCCTCAGTTTGTCTCAGAATCACATGAATCTATATTTCTATTACGGACCCTGGTCCTACTTTCCTCATTGGTTGGTAACCTTGAACCCTATAGTTGACATTTCATCATTTCTCGTTGACTGTGTAGTTTCCCTTGTGTTCGAAAGAAAGACATCTATTCACACATTGGGATTCATTTAGTGTCTTGGATGCCATTAGCCTTATTGGTGGTTTCCTTGCCTTTGTCATAATTTTTCCTCATTGGATGCTATTCAAACAGTCTTTTTCGTGTACCACTTGAACTTGGCACACACGAAAGATGCACAGGGTTGTTGGTTCGGGAACATGTTCTTCGTCTGATTTCCTCCAAATCATCAAGATCCTACTTTGTACCTCGTGTTGAATGATGAGAGATTCCTTAATTCTCTTATTTCATCGTGTCTCCTTCCATGGAATTTAGCTCATGTTTTCTAGAAATGAGACCTAGAGTCCTATGAGTACATAGAGGCTTGTAGTCATTAGTGGCAGTTTCTCTCACCATCAATGGTTGGGAATACATCAATGTCTCATGATCCATGGATTCTTCAAGTGTTCGACCCTGAATCCTTTATTCACACTTGTAAGAATGTACTATGTGCCTTGATACCTACTTTCATCATCGGTAGGTTGTCTCACATTTGTTAATAGTATACCTATTACGAGGGAAATCTCTCTATGGATAGGGGAAAACCACAACAGACGGAAATGATTGCAAAAATAAACTCTATTCTCAAGTATGCTATATAAATAAATATGCTAGAAAGACAAGATAAAAGTCCTACCTCATCCAGACATTCGATGAAGTCCACCATTGAGCACTCAACCCAAAGAAATACACCTGCAACTAGTCCTCAACAACCAAGCAAAGAAATCATATGGTGATAATATATGATGTTAGCACATTCAATAGCATAATCCATTAACATTCATAACAATACGCCCATGGAATAATAATTCAAATATTTGCAAGATATCAATTGGACGAGAAAAGAGTATTTCTATTAAGATATGATCAACATAAGTGAATAAGTTACATACTTCTGTGTCGGCATGGTTCAGAACCGAGAAACCAAGTTCCTTCCAGCTGGGCCTCCACCAATTCAATCCTCCACCAAAGGCAAGTTCATGTAAGAGAGACAATGGAGTTCTCACTCAATAAGGGAAGATCTTGGGGTCTGAACACTGTGTTCAGACTTAAAGGATAAATGGATGCAGACTCAATGTGAAGTGAATAATTCCTCCAGAGTAACTTTGCTCTCAAAGTTGAATTCTTTCTCCTCCTTTCCATAGCTTGGAATTGGCCCATTTATAGCCTTCAAGTTGAACTGAGGGTCCGAGTTGGAACGTTTCTAGTATATAGAAGGCCAAGGATCTTTGATCTCCTGTCGTGACATGGAAACCTGATACTATTTTTCATTTCTGGGCACATTTCCTAATGTACGCGGTTTGTAGTGGTGTAACCTGTGTATATGCATGTTGTATAGTAGGAAAGGTGCGTATCTGTGGAAAAAATATATTTTTGGCTATATGATTTGCAAAAAGGGATGAAAATTCTACATAGGGAAATGGAAAAAGACCTTATTTGCAAGATTTCATGGGGTGAGGAAAATCTTTCTATAACAATACCTCAATGACTGGTAAAAAAAAAGAAATATCATTGTGTTCTACCTCAACTCCTTTATTCACACTATGTAGACTTGCACCTTTGGCGGATTGTGTAGAAGAATTGAAGACATCAGTATGTAGCTGCAGCTTTCCTAAGTTGTTGCTACCTTTTCATTGGACCAGTACCTGTGTGACTTCAATGATCATGGGAGATCAGATTGTACTCTATTGTATACAGATATCTTCATATTGATTTTGAGATTGGTTTTACTGGGCCTTGTTCGTGACTATGACATCCTTTGGCATGTAACCGCATTTGTATTTTCCTATTCATGTCTATGGAAAGTTATTTGGTATATTTTCACATGGATCTACAATGTAATTCAAATTGACAACCATGTATGAAAAATTAGTACAGATTGTAATGAGCAACTAGTTCTTCCAGTTGGGTCCCCATTACTCCACTTTTGTATTTTTTTTATAATGTATTTCGACCATCGCAGATACTCCTCTGACCTCACACATTAGGGGGCATATGTTATAGCAATATTTGCCTCACCCCTTGCAATCTTGCATAGAAGGACTTTTTCCATTTCCCTATGCAGACTTGAAGTACCCTTTTGCAAATCCCAGAGCTAAAAATACAAATTTTCCACATACACACACCTTTCCTACTATACAACATACGTATATGTAGGTTGCACCACTAGAACCCACATACATCAGGAAATGTACCCAAAATTGAAAAATAGTGTCGGGTTTCCATGTCACGTCACCAGATCAATGATCCTTGGCCTTCCATATACTGGAAACATTCTGACTTGGCCCTTCAGTTCCACTTGAAGGATATAAATGGGCCAAATCCACACTATGGAAAAGAGAGAAAGAATTCAACTTTGAGAGCAAAGTTACTCGAAAGGAATTATTCACTTCACATTGAGTCTACATCCCTTTGTCCTTTAAGTCTAAACACATTTTTCAGCCCCCAAGCTCTTCTCTTACTGATTGAGAACTTCATTGTCTCTCTTACATGAGCTTGCCTTTGGTGGAGGATTGAAGTGGTGGAGGCCTAGCTGGAAGGAACTTTGTTTCTCGGTTCTGAACCACGTCAACACGGGAGTCTGTAACTCATTCACTTCTATTGATTATATCTTAGAAGAAATACTCTTTTCTCATCCAATTAACTTCTTGCAAATATTTGAATTATTATTCCATGGGCGTATTTGTTATGAATGTTGATGGATTATGCTATTGAATGTGATAACATCATATATTATAACCATATGTGTACGTTTCTTGGTTGTTGAGGACTAGTTGCAAGTATATTTCTTTGGGTCAAGTGCTCAACAATGGACTTCATCAAATGTCTAGACGAGGTAGACCTTTTGTCTTGTCTTGCTAGCATATTTGTTTATATAACATACTTGAGAGTAGAGTTGAGTTTTGCAGTCATTTCCATCTGTTGTGGTTTTCCCCTACCCATAGAGATATTTTCCTCGTAACAATCACAAAAAAATAACATCTAACTCTGTACCAAAGACAACTCAAACTAATGTTCCCTCCACCAGTCACCCCAAATATAATACATAGAAACATGTGGTTGAGAAATCAGATCTTCCTAATCAAAATAAAACTCCTACCACATTCAATCTGGAAAGTGAATTGGATAAACTCAAAATACCTATTCCTCTGTCAGAATTAATGAACAAGAATGCTTACAGATCACAAGTGATCAAATCTCTGAACATAGAACCAATAGTGGGTATAGACACAGTGAACATTGCTGATGATAAACCAGAGTTGTTGTTTGGGCCTAAAGTTGAGGGAAAAGATGACAGTGGCTTTGTTCCTCCTTTTTACATCAGCTTAAACATTCATGATAATACTTTGCACAATTCTATGCTAGATTATGGTTCTTCTCACAACGTTGTGATGGAAAAATGGGGACTTGATATCACCAGGCCTTACAAGGATTTATACTCTTTTGATTCAAGTAAAGTTAAATGCATAGGTCTGATCAAAGATTTGTGTATTAATTTGGCACAAATACCAGCCAAAAGCATGGTAATGGACATTTTTGTTGCATACATACCTCCAAAGTACGGCATGTTGTTTTCCCAGTCACGGGGAGACAAATTACAGGGCACCCTACAACTAAACATGTATTATGCCACCATCTCGTTATTTGGTCAGCACAAAAGATTATACAGGGAGACATTGATAAAATACATGGTAAGCATTCAATAGAAACCACATAAAAACCCCTTATACTCTATTCATTATGATCTTGACTCTTTTATTTTATATAATGATGGAGACATGGAAAGACAAATTGGAAATTTGGAGGATGATGTTTATAACTTGGAGGAAAGCAAAGAAACCCCTGAGAAAGAAAAAGTAGTGATAATACAAACTGATGAACCCATAGAACCTATGTGAATTTTAGACTTTGATGGTGTTGTTAGTAAGGAAGGATCTGGAACTGGAGTGTGGGCCTCAAATTCAAAAGCTAGATATACAGAAATCCACTCTTACAAATTGAATTTCCAGTGTACCAACAACATAGCTGAGTATGAAGCATTAATGCTAGGTCTGAAATTGTTAAAAATTCTTGGTTCCAAGAGAATTTCAATAAGAGGTGATTCTGAACATATCATAAAACAAATCAAAGGTGAGCACTCTTCCAAACACCCAAGACTGAGGGCCTACAAAAATGTTGTTCTAGATTTCTTGCAATGCTTTACTAAATATGATTTGTAGGTGATTCCCAGAGGCCAAAACATACTTGTTGATGGTTTTGCTACCTCAACAGTCACTTGTAAGATACCATTTCATCATAATCGCCAGTATACAATTGAAGTGAAATGCAGACCTCTTGTCCTAGACAATATCAGGTATTGGCAAGTTTTTGGTAATGATGAACAGATTGATGATTTTCTGCAATCAAAAAATGAGTTTGAATGTGAAAATATTGATGTAGATAGTGATGATGAGAAAAAAAGTGTAAATAAGATATATTTAGAAGAAATAAATGAAAAAGAAGAAAATTCAGATTTTGTGCAGTTAAAGGATAATATTTTGCATAGAGGATTAGTCCCATTAAAAGAATTGTTTGATTTTGATGATATAGCTAAAAAACCAAAAATTGAACCTACTGGAAAAGAAGTTGAGGAATGTAACATAGGAACTGAAAAGGAACCAAAAATGATTAAATTGTCAAAATCTTTACCTCCTGCTAAAAAACAGAAATATATAGAATTGTTCAAATAATTTATAGATGTTTTTGCATGGAGCTATGAATATCTAAAATCATATGATACTAGCATTATGCAACACAAAATTCACATAAAATAAAATCATAATCATTTCAAACAAAAACTTAGGAGAATCAACCCAAAATTGGTGCCCCTAATGGAAAAGGAAATAAATAAAAAAATGTATGATGCTAAAATCATTGTCCCATTAAGGCTTTCTAAATGGGTGTGTAATTTAGTTCCTATCAGAAAGAAGAGTGGAGAAATCAGACTATGTGTTGATTTTAGAAACCTCAATAAAGTCTCACTTAAGGACAACTATCCCTTGCCCAAAATGGACCATATTTTGCAGAAGGTAGTTGGATCCAGTAGAATTTATTTGTTAGATGGATTTTCTAGCTACAACCAAGTTCTAGTCCACCCTGATGATCAAGAGAAAACAATGTTTACTACACCTTGGCACACTTTCATGTATGTGAAAATGCCTTTTGGTTTAATGAATGTTTGGGCCACATTTCAGAGAGAAATGGATATTTATTTTGTGGATGAACTTGGAAGATTCATTGTTATATACCTGGATGACATAATTGTTTTTTCAAAAATAGATGAAGAGCACTTATTACACCTTAGAATTTATTTTGAAAAATGTAGGAGATTTGGGATCTCACTAAATCAAAAGAAAACTTTGTTTGGTATAGAGGAAGGTAAATTGTTAGGACACATCATATCTAAAGATGGAATCAAAACAGATCCTAGCAGAATTGAAGCCATTCAAAAAATAGATCATCCCAGAAACATAAAAGAGTTGCATTCTTTCATAGGAAAAATAAATTTTCTAAGAATATTTATCCCTGACTTGGCAGAAATTTTGAGAAACATAAAAAATATGTTGAAAAAAGATACAAAAATAAAATGGCAATAGAAGCAAAATGTTCCTCTAAGCATACCATTGCAGTAGTTCTTTTGCAGAAGAATAGTGAAGGCCATGAACATCCTATTTCTTTCTTCAGTAAATCCTTGAGAGATGTTGCATTGAATTATAACATCATGGAAAAGAAATATTTTGATTTGTTGAAAGAAATTAAAGATTTCAGAGTATATATTATCCACTCACATATTATTTCTTATGTCCTTAATGTTGTGGTGAATGATATTTTGACTCAAGACAATCCAGATGGCAGAAGGGGTAAATGGATTGTTGTGATCCTTGAATATGATATTGATATCAAACCAACCAAGCTTATCAAGGGTCAAGGATTAACCAAACTAATGGTTGAGTCCAATTTTCATGCTTTGTATATTAATTTTTTAGCTGCAGTTGATGAACAAGAAGAGCAGGTGACTCCCTAAGTTAAAGAGGTTTTCTCAAACTCTCCCTCATATAAAGACCTTATTTTTGTTTTACATCATCTACAAGATCCTCCGGGTTTAACTAAAACTAAAGCTAGATTCTTGAAACTCAAAGCTACGAAGTATTGTATTTTAAATGGAAATTTATATTTGAAAGATGTTGGAGGGATTCTACTAAATTTTTTGTTGAAAGATGAAGCTAACAAATCTTTGCAGAAATTACATGGAGACTGTGGTGGAAATTTGAATTGGAAGACCACTGCGAATAAAATTCTTAGATCTGGTTTCTACTGGCCAACTTTGTTTGTAGATGTCCACAATAAAGTGACCTCCTGTCATAAATGTCTGATCTTTGAAGGAAAAAGGAAACTTCTTCCTTTACCCTTGAAGCCAATTTCAATTGAAGCTCCATTTCAACAATGGGGTTTGGATTTCATTGGAGAAATTCACCCACCTTCATCAGGCCAGCACAAGTGGATTCTCACAGCCACTGATTATTTCACCAAGTGGATTGAATTTGTACCCACCAGATAAGCCATTGATGTTGTGATCATAATTTTTTTGGAAACTAACATTCTTTCAAGATTTGGATGCCCCAGGAAAATTATCACTGACAACGCAACACCATTCAAATCAAAAAATATGATAGAGTTTTGCAGCAAATATCATATCACCTTAGGACACTCTACAACCTATTACGCTCAGGGAAATGGATTAGCAGAGTCTTCGAATAAGATTTTGGTCAACATCATCAAGAAGATGTTGGAGGACAATAAAAAATCATGGAACAATAAGTTGGTACATGCACTATGGAAAGACAGACTTACTACAAAGAGGTCAATTGGTATATCTCCATACCAGTTGGTCTATGGAATGGATGTTGTCTTTCCTACTTCTTTAGGTGTTCCTGTCATGTAATTATTCCAGGAAGTACATGTAAAACCAAATGACATCCAAATAATAATTAATCAAACTATACAGCTGCAACATTCCAGAGAAGAGGTCTAAAACCAAACTCAGGTGATTTAGGAGAATATCAAGAAAATCTATGACATAAGGACCAAGGCTGATGACTTCCAGATAGGAGGCAAAGTACTGAAATGGGATTTAAGGAATGAAGAAAAGGGAAAACATGAAAAAATTGAGAATTTATGGAAAGGCCCATTCATAATACATGACTACATAGGAAGCAATGCATTTTTGATCAAGTATATGGATGGAGAAGATCTTCCAAGAAGACCTTTCAGTGGCAGAATGCTCAAGCACTATGTTTCACAGGAATGAATTTTTTTCTCACTCATTTCATTGTAAATAACATTTTATCTTTTATGTCATGTGTGCATGATTTTTATGAGTGGTTGAAGCCCGAAGAGAAGGCCCTAAGCCCCTGATCAGGATCACCATATTTACATTTATAATAAAGAAGATCATAATGCAGAAAAGTACTGGAGAAGAAGTTTCAAGGAAATAGGTAGCTGGTTCTTGGCACCTCACAAAGAGAGCACCATCCCCAAGTGGATCCATTGTTATAACCCTATATTTCATAGTATCACCTGGTGATTAGAATTTATTCCTCTAGTCATATTTTATTCTGGAAATGATTTACAAAAAGAAAAACAAAAAAAAACAAAAGAAAGAAAAAAAAAAGGGATAAAGGATAAAAATAGAAAAGATGAAAAGAGGGTATAAAAATAATAAAAGACAAAAAATAAAAAAATAAAAGAGAAAATATAAAACCCCATGAAAAATAAATTTGGTTTGATTCATACTGTATAATCATGATCAAACCTTTTAAATTTATGTTGATAGGTTAGTGAATAAATTTGGTCAAACAATATAATCTTGGCTAAATTATCTAGGTTAGAGTAATAATTAATCCAACAGTGTAATATGGATTAATGTGTTAGTTAATTGGGTTAGGAATTAGGTTAGTGATGTTTATTTTAATAAAAGTTGAAAAGGTATTGTTAAAATACCCTTTGCTTGAGTAAATTTGATATTTTTACCTTAGGAAATAAGACCTTGGTGAAAAAATGGGAAAGGGCGACTTAGCACTACCCATTGTATGATTTTATCCTAATTTTTCTAACGATAAGACTTTTTATCGCGTAGCAACTAAAGTCTGCACAAGTTTCATCGACGACATCTAGCAGTGCCCATATCGACGGTCCTCAGAGTATTTTGGATCGAATGACATTTCTTCCTTTAATGGTGGAGGGGGTCCGAAAAAGTGATTTCCCCTGCATTGGCCCCACCTTACATGTCACTCTCTCCGCATTTTGGAACNCAAATACACTTACCACCTGCCCCCCCTCTGAAATCCTACCAAACCACTACCCAATACCTCCCATCTCACTCTTCCACCATACCCCACTATCACATGTCACACGTCACACCCCACATACCTGTTAGCCAATCAATGCCCTCCCCATGACCATTAATCACCACATCATCACCCTGCACCATAACAGACACCTCAATTGCACTATCAAACCCTGTTTCTTCACACCTGTGACACTATTTTCTGATGTGTACACTGTGGACACTGTGCCAAAGCTAGATTTCAAGCCAACTTCCACAAAGGTTCATGGTCAATAGGAAAAATTAACCCAGTTAAATTACAGTCCACCATTAATCCACCTTAAAATTCTGTTAGTCATGGCCCCCAAAGACAAATCCATTTAAACCTTTGAGAATCTGTTTCTTCCCCCTCCTGTCTACCTAGATCACATCCCCCTGGCAGATAAGGATTACAAGACTACAAATCCAAAGTTTGAATTCTACTTCTTCAAATCACACTTCTGGCTAAAGGATATATTCCTGGATCAGAGCGAAAAAATTAGACTTTGGGAGTCCAATTTTCCCCTGTAAATGTTCCCTCAGACCTTCCACTTCCCCGAATTCGGTTTGAAATTCCAAGCCCATTATCTTCCCAGTCAAAGGGCCATAGTTTTCTCTCCTGGAGAAACCCTATTCACCATTAACCCCTAATCAATTAACCAAATTATACAGATCCCAAAAAATGACTCTGCAATCCCATTTTCTGTCGAATCCCTGAACGACCTCCACTAGAAGCTCTCCTTCCCCCAAAGAGCCCAAATTTTTGAGATCTTTCTGTTGGAAGATGCACAGTTGCCCAAAAAAATATTCCTTATCCATATTCCATTTTCTCTGTCAGAGCCAACCAGATTATTTCTATCCTTTGTTACCTGTTAGGATACTTCTCAGATGAATGGGTTGATGAACCTATCTTAGGGTTTTTGTCCATTTTTTCCATAGAATAAAAAGCCACAGTTCAATTTGATTTCAGTCAGATTCTAGATGATAACATACATGTTCAGTTTTTTAGGTTTTCAACATAAGGAATGTTCATATATTCCTCAGTGTTGGTGTATCTATTCTTTTTTTTAGTCAAACAATTTTCCATGTGCTTTTCAGAAATTGAATCAGGAAGGAAACCCACAGCCAGTGATTTCATGGACGCAACTAGTGAGGAAAAATTCAAATGAATTCAGCTTCAAGGATTTCATTGACCATTTTTATCACCCAGTGATTTGCATGTTGAGCAGCAGAACAAAGATAATAATCAATGAAGAATTTCAGAGAATTCTTCACCTCTCTGATCTAGACAAAATAGGAGATTGGTATCTATATCAAATCCACACTTAAATAAAAGTATATGGATGTGAAATGCCACCATACAGACTACCAAAATATCTCCCTGTAAGGATCTTTGCATTGGAATACATCAGGAAGATGGTGAAATCTGATGGCATCTATTTTGTTTCAATTAATAAGAAACAACAACTCAGAATCAAGACCAAAATTGGCTCTTTCATATGCAACAACAGAGCTACAGGATAAGAGGAAAGCAACCTCTTGAAGAAGATGATTTTTACTCAGAGTTTCACATGGAATTATGACCCATTCAGTGTCATCTCATAGCTCAGGGTCAAACAAAGGACCACTCCTTATGCTCACATACAGAATCCAAAGGTGGAAAAATATATGAACCAGACACAATGGCAAGAGAACACTTTGTTGGAAATAGAAGAACAACCTCTCCCTACCACTAATTCACATACCAATACACCCTAAATAAAAATAGAAAAAAACAGAAAGGAAAGAATTTTCCCCTTTAGTCACAGAGGTGTCAGCTAAAGACTTCAAAGTCTACAAAAAAAGGGCCAAAACTAGTCACACACCAGACCTAATCAAAGAAGGATAAATACAGTCCACCATAGTCATGGAAGGACCACATTCCTCAACCTTTTTAGACAGTCAGTTCATAGTGTTCACATCTTCATCTAAAAAAACAAAAACACTACCCTGTCAGTTGAATCATCCCATGAGAAAACAGACTCAAATATCTTTGACAAGTACAAACAGATAAAATAGAGGAATCAATGCCTAAACAATATCACATATGATCAGTTCTGGAAGCAGACATCTACTGCTCAACATAGAATCCTGTTAGCATTTGACACAGAGAAATGAAGAATGCAAATGACATTCCTCCAAGCACAAGTTCCACATCCCAAGACAGATGTTGAGTACAAGAAGACTTCTTTTGAGTTTGATGTGAAGGAGGTCCATCCAATGTACCAAATGGACATGCACAGAAAAAAAAGGGGAAATGATATTCTCCACCTTGAAAAACACCTCATTGACTGCTTCAAAATTGCAGGTGTCTCTGAATAACGTTCAGTCCCAATTGAAGATGGAGAAAATCTCTTGTTTGGCCAAGGATAGCAAGATCAAATCACTAGAATAATTGGTGTTGAAGATTGGTTATGACCCATCAAATGTCAAGGCAGCTGAGGAATTATTGAATAAGAAGAATGTTGATATAGCATCCTTGATAAAGAAACTGAAGCTTCCCGCTACTGAAGATTCACAAGCAAAAGAGATGGCTTAAACTGAAGCCCATAAAGAAGAAATGTTGAAGCTTATCATGGAACATAATGCACAGATAAGAGAGATGGAAGCAGAAATGGAAAAATTGATAAAGGAGAAAGAACGGAGTGTGAAGATGGCCATTATCCCACTAGAGGCAGTCCCTTTGACAAGAGTTGGAATAACAAAAGAAACTACATCAGTATATATTCCATCAACAATCCTAGTACAATTTTTCCGACGCATCTGAGAAACTTGTGAAGTCTATGGGAGACATGTCCTTCCAAGGGGAGGAGATAAAAAAACTAAAAGAAGTAAAAAACCTCCAAGAACTAAATTCTATGTTCCAGACTAGTTATCATGCAGAAATGCATAAGTCTCAGAGACTTAGTCAACAACTACAACAACTACAAAAAGATATAGTCAAGGAAAAGACCTTAGCTGAATCTAAGGAAAACATCTTTGTGGATATCAACAAGTCTATGGCATAAATATGGCCATCCATATAGATCATCTTTGAACAACATGAATTGGTATAGAAGGCTAGAGAATCAACTGGGAAAATAAGAGAAGAGTTAGGAGAAAGACCTACAGAGGCCATTGAACTCATCAAATTCCTAAACTCCAAAAACAAGCAGGAGTTAGAATAAATGGATATTGAAGACAAGACAGAGACCATCCTTGAGATAAAAAAAAGTTCATTACTAAGAAAGGATTGATGCTGCAGCTACAAGAGAAGGCTCAAGTGATGGACATTGGAGTGCAAATATTTTTCATTAAGATTGAAGTACTACATTAGAAAGATCTTCCTGGACTATTAGTACTCAATGACAAGCTAATCACTGTATCATATTAAAAGCAAAAGATCAGTGCAGTGGCAAAATATATCTCCAAATTTGCAGGGATACAGGGAAGAATTAGTGGTAAATGTTTTCTAGAGACATTACAGTTGGACCTGAGTATTCAGCATGAGATAAAACATATCTTCATCACCAAGCCCACTTTTGCTAAGTATACTGAAATGGATGAGATATACATAAAGTTACTCAAGGTTTCCATCCCAGGTAAAAAGAGATCGAAATATATATGTTCTTTACTTGAGTAAAGATAATTTTAAGGTTCAAGTCAGCATGGAGAAGCCAACCAAAGTCAAAGATACGAATCATCAACCACTTTCCACAAAATTAGCACCAAGGATCCAAACAAATCAACAAAATTCCTATATTTTGTAATTTGAGATCTAATAAGTTAGATATGTTCTCAATAATATACTAGTCATTTATGACATGATATGATGTAAATAATTGTATAAATACTTCTTCCTTCGAAGTATTGAGGGTTGAGTTTTTCACCCAGGAGATATTGTGTAAAATTTACAAAGGATCGACCAGTAATACAACAGGATTGTTCATAGGATACTTGTGTCAAATTGTTGGTGATGTCTCTCTATCTTTGTTGAATGTTTTCTTATTCTATGTGATCATTTATGTATTTCAAATTCTAATCATTAAAAGGAAGTCCATAGAACAAAATTTATCTTGTATACTTTGTCTCTAAGTAAGGACATTATTAACTGCTCCTTTGCTTAGTGGACTCCCATATCTTTTCTGTCTTATTCACCTCATTTAATCTAAATAGATCCAATAGTTTTACTACCCTACCCTGTGAAGAAAACATCATAAACAGTTGAATCTGATCTTCATCTTTAATACAGACCTCATAGCCCAATGGAAAACTAATGCATTCTTTCAGCCAACTATTACAAAAAAACAAACAAATTCGGACTATCATAACTAGCCTAACATTTAAAAACTTAAGCAAAGCTAAATATTACAGAGAGATCCCTCTATGAAGCTATGTTGGGCTCTAAAGATGTCCTAAAAGCAACCTTAGTATGACATTAATTTATCAACCGAGGATTCGTCTTTTCTTTGAAGAATATCAACAAAGTCTATGCAGATAGTTGTAGAGGTTAAAATTGTGTAGATAATTCAATTAAAGCTATTCTGAGGTTATCAATAATCAAGTTCCTCACACATTCATTAAAAACTATGAAACTAAGAACTCACTCAACAGAATTGTAATCTAATCAATAACATACCATGAATCAAAACATTAATCAATTTGTTGAATTCGTCTAGCTAAGAAACATTAATTTTAATCTGTGAACACACTTAAAGAATCAATCTATCAATGATTATTTAACCTACTAGAAAAGAACAACGATCTACTGCATATTTAAGAAGGAACAACAATTGTGAATTTAAATGAAAGGAACAGAAAATGGGAATTTGATAAAAGGAACAATGTATGCGAAAATGAAAGGAACTCTCAAGAAATAAACTAACAACAATGGGAATGGAACAACAATCCATAACCTTCAAATGAAACATCTATCCTCTGTAATTGAATAGCATAACCAATTTATAAAAGGATCAATACACTCATGAATTTATCTTAATTGTTGCAAGGAAATTCAAATCACAAAACTAAAAAAGAATAGATACAATTACAGATGAGACAATAACTCCTTCTGACTGGGCCCACGGTCTTTAGAATATGTTGCTGCTAAAAACTTAGTACACAAAGATCATCAAAACGCTCAAGGCTTTAATTAACCATAACTGGTAAATCATTTACAATGGACCGTTGTACAAAATGTCAACAATTCAGAGATCTAAATGCTTGGATAAATTTCTTGGATATCTCTCTATTGTTCTTCATATTCTATTTATTACAATGACATTGGGTAAATTAAGCTATCCTGAGGATCGAGAGATCCTTGGGATTGCTTTTACTATTTATAAATATTACAAAATAAAGAGTCAATCTTCTTCTAAACCGCTTTATGACTGATTCCTTCGATCTTCAACAACTTATGTATCTTCGAGATCTCTTTAATTATCTTGAGGTAACAACAATTGTCCATTTTCAACAATAAAATCAAACAATTCAAATCGAAATTCAGAAATTATCTAATATCACTAAATAACATTTCTAGAAGACGTTTTAATCATTTTCTTTCCTAATTACTTCTAATTAA
The DNA here is from genome assembly GCA_009831015.1 of Picea engelmannii. NCBI lineage: Eukaryota > Viridiplantae > Streptophyta > Pinopsida > Pinales > Pinaceae > Picea > Picea engelmannii. The sequence continues at coordinate 409,703 of ML777463.1, read as the reverse complement.
TATAAAAGTCAATCAAGAATATATCATAAACCATGGTAATAAGGAGAATATTTGTACCTTTTTCACAACTCAACATACCCCCCAGCTTACCTGTTTGCATGTCCTCATGAAAGTAGAGAATTTACATGTAAAGCAGTGATACTGAAGGGAGGAGAGGTGTTTTCTCTAGGTCTCATGAACCCATGCTTACCTTTAAGCACTTCAAAAGAAACATCTTCCTCCTTTTTATGAACTTCATAATTACTCTCATAACCCTATGGAGGATACCAAATAATGGGAGGACTGTACCTGCCTCCAATCCAAGTAGGCCCTTCATCTAGGATCAAGATGGAATACCTCTCTAACCTGAAGGTGGATGCATGAAAATTTATGAATCCAAAGGGTTCCCTGTTCTTGACTGCATTTGAGGAGACATCCCATCTTAGTTTGGCAGAAAAAATGGCTTCTTCTTTAATCTCTCTAAAATACTATAGACCTGAATGTACAACATGTTTATGGATGGGAGATAAAGATTCTACAACATTATTCCTCTTCATTGATTTTTTGTGTTGCATATTGGCTTTAACGGTTTTAGGAGGTTCCCCTCTGATCCATAGGTCTAGCCCAGTCTCCCTTTTCATGAAAAGCTTGTGTGATTTAGCCCATCTGGTTTGGTTTTTGGCAAAGAAAAAGAATGCCTGAAACTGTATGTCCCCAGTGAAAGGACTAAGGTTCTCGTTTTTGTTTTCTCCTAGAATGAAGTTGTGAAGGTATAATCCACACAGAAAATATTGTACTTCATCCTCTTGTTCTCTAAAACATGAAACAAAATCATAAACAATGGTAAACGCAAAAGGTTTTCCTGCTCTAATAGCTTTTATTCTCATCATCAGATAACTTTCTAATAGAAATAAGGTGTAATTAGTAGCAGGGGCCCTGCAAGCTACTATATCAAAATAAACGGAGCAAATTTCTTTGATTTTCTCCAAAGCTCCATCTAACTGGCCCTGTACTTTCTTCACCTTTCCTTGAGCTTTGTTGAGCTTAGAAAAGGTCTCATTCTTTGTTGTTGACATGGCTTGAAGTTGTTTCACAATTTTTTTATGTTCTGCCATTCTTACCATTTCACTTCTGCATTGAATCAGGGTTTGTTGGGATTGCACCAGTTCTGCTTCCAACCTGCTAATGATGGCATCATGTTCAGTGGAGTGAAATGATTCATCAGTCTGAATATATTCCTCTATTTTTCTTGGAGCATCTTTCTGGGTTCCTATATCAATTGTTTCCAAAGGGGCAGGAAGATCTATAGGATAGACTCCTTCAGTTTGAACAACTATTTCTTATATGGTTGGAATCGCAGTCTAAGTTTCTATTTCAGTTGTTTCCAAAGGAGCATGGAATTATGTTTGTGTTCCATCAGAATTGGTGTGGACTGTTCTTCTGGGAAGTGGATTTCTTCCCTGTACTCTAGGCCTCTTGGATTTCTTCTTCTCATGGGCCTTATCAACCTGTTCCAACTTCTTCCTAACTTGTCTAATTATTTCTTTTAATCTGCCAACTTTTTTTTTAACACTTTTATTCTCTTAACCCTTTTCCTCAATATCTTGTTTTCATGTTTTAATTTTCTAATTTTATTTTTTCCTTTGTCTATTGTTTTCTTCTGTCTATGGAGAATTTCAAGGTCTTCCCCATCTTGATCAGCTAGTGACTACTCCCCTGTTTCTTCTGGCTGCTCTGTCTGTTCTAAAGGACTATTTACCTCAATGTGAGGTTCTAGTTGTTTTGTTCCTTCGGGAGATGGAATTTCCATATCAGGAAGATCCAAGACAGGGTTTGAATGGGAGGAAGTTAGTGCTTGGGGTTCTCCAGACCTGTCTGTGTCTTTAGCAATTGATGTCCCTAAATTTTCTAGTACTTGAGCGATCTCTACTTCATAAATTCTGAAGAAATGTTCTATAAGGATTTCGAGTGATGGTTTCCCTTTCTGTACAATTTCATGACTATTTTCATGTGAGGGTTGTTCTGTCTATACAGTTTCCTAAGTTTCTTCAGGATGTACTTTCTTTTTACTCCTTTTTTTCGCAGTGGAGGTTTCAGGGACATAAATTGTCCTCTGTCTCTTCTTCTTTGATGTTTATGCCTGCATGTTCTAAGTTTCTGCTAGTTGTTGGGGTATTGGAATTTCCATTTGGGAGTTGTCTCCTTCTACCTGGGCTGCCTCAATTCCCTGTGGGGGAATTTCATGGTGGATTTTGGGTTGTTCAATTTGTAGGGGCTCAATTAAATCTCCCCAAGTAATTTTTTTATGGCTCAAGGCCCTTTTTACTATTAATTTTACTAGTCCATGGTGACTAATTATATTGACAGGGTCTTTGGCCTACTGGGTCCTTGTAGCAACTTCATGCAACATGGAATTTGAAAAGAATGAAAAATTTATCACTGACCTTTTTTTAATGTTGCTAGCATTTTGAGGTGACGCAGTCTCACCACATCGTATATCCCATCACATGTGATATACCTATGTATTACTCCTGCTAGCTCCCTCCATGGCTCACTGAGAGTAGTGGGATTGATTCCTTTCCCTTTTTTGTCAAGTTCTTCTCCTGGTTCCGTGAAAGACTCCACAACCTCCTTGAGTGATGTGTATTTGTCGGTCCACTGTGTTCATTAGTTTGGGAGGCATGTTACGTCCACTATAATTTCCTTAGTGACCGGAATTTGTATGTCTCGAATCACTGAGACTCCCCTCTGTAAGTTATGGAAAAATGATAGCATGATATTTATGTTGTATCCCTGCAATCTGTTGAAATATTTTGTCCACCCCAGACAATGTAAAATTTCCCTCACTTGGTCAGTTACTTGCAACAATGTGGGCTCTCGACGGATGCTTCGGCCTCCCATGTCCTCTGTAAACAAGTCAGAACAACTATCGTTCCCGGTTGCAAACTTAGTTAGACCATCTTATGAGAAAATATTACCAAAAATGGTAAAAATCACAGAACAACAAACATATATAGAAATATGAATTGTATCATTAATTGTAATCATTATGATCTATTGATAAACATACAGAGTATCCTCCCCTTGATAAATGAAAAGGTCGACCTCAACCGTCGATATGTGCGAGTGTAATGACGACGGGTAGTTCAAGTGAGGGGTAATTACTACACTTCTACCACTGGGAGGACAATCATTACTAATCTTCCAAAGCACTTTAATGGTAATCATGAACAATAATCACTTTTTTTATGGGAAGTACAAGTTCAAATACCTATGTTCAAAATGTTTTAAGGAAAGAGATTCCAAGTAGTCTAAATTTGTTCACATGTTATAAATATTCCACATGTCATAACTTTGTTACTTTCCCTTGTTATTGAATATAACCAGAATGATAGCCTCTTTTTAACAAAGGAAGTATAGGAACACACAAAAAAAACTTAGTGTATTTAAGATAAACTTCCATATCACATGCAGAGCCACTGCTGCCAGTAGGTGTCCATAGCCTCGACATGGTTTCCTTTTAACCCATAGATGAGTGTTTATCCTTAATAAATAGTTTGAATCATCTTTTCCCAAAAAGACCACTATCCTGGTTTGGTAGCTAGATAACGATAATGCCACTCACTAGATCATAACCTAAGTGAACAAGTTGGCTTGTGATGAGACCTCTTGTCCTTTGACGAAACAATGCCAAAGGCCATTGCCCTGGTGTGGTGGCCATAGTGGGAATGTCACTTGTGTTATTATATTATGATCGTGCTAGGTTGGCTCATGATGAGACCCCCTATCCTTTGTGGGAGAATTTTGTTTTCTTTATTTATTTTTAATTTTTATTTCCGGTATTTTTTTTTTTTTTTTTTAAGGGAGGCTCATCTACTCCTTAAGAGTGTGGGATGGCATAAGAAGTGTAAGAATTCCAATTAAAAATGTGCCTTAGAATCCTTATTATGATATGAAGTAAAATTATCATTCAAGTATACATGTGTGTATATATATATATATATGGGAAAAAAATGAATTATGGTGGTTAAAGGATTATGATCAATATTAAGATAATTCAGAGAAATCATTACTATGATAATTAGAAGTGGTGTTGAAAATTAGTTAGTGAAGTTCATACTCAAAGGAGTGGCTAAACGTATCAGAAGGACACGTTGTTGGTGAAAAATCATTATTTTTAAAAGGAAAGGAACAACAACAGGAACAACTGCAAAAAGTAACAATAGTTGTTTCTTTTCGAATGAACAACACTACTTGGAAAGAAGGGATGAAAATCATGACAAAGGGAATGACAGTTGTTTCATTCAAATGAACAACACTACCCGCAAAGGGAACAACAATCGCAACAAAGGGAACAATAGTTGTTCCGTTCAAACGAACGAAACTACCCGCAAAGGGAACATCAATCGCAACAAAGGGAATGACGGTCGTTACGTTCGAATGCACGACAACAATGATGTTCAAATTTTCACCATCTAATTAAGTAATTGGAAACCTCCCGCAAACATTTTTGTTTTAGCAAATCTAGGATTAATTAATCATCAACTAAATTCATTCAATTTTTATGGGTAGGTTTATTCAATGCTCGAAGTATTGGATAGTTTTTTAGTATCATGCATTCATTTTATATTTATAACAGTCGCACATTCTTTTAGTTCAATCACCTGACTTTTTGTTGTCGAACATGACATATTCATTTCCTGTGTAAAACAAGGTTTATATTTGATGGATTTTTCAAAGTGAGATAGGAGATATTTGAAGTTTGAATAAGGAACAGAAAAGAGTGTTAATTATATTCATTACAGTCATCTTTTCTGGTTTTTGTTCTCCAAATTTTCTTATAATGAATTTCCTAGGAAGTAAAAAAAAAAACTCAATAAAATCTTTAAACAAAACTATATACATTATGTATAGTTCTTGAAGAACAACAATTTCATGGAACTGAAGTTGTTGGGTTACCTTTCTAGCCAGTTAAAATTTGAACAGTAGGATCATTACTTACTTCTTGGAAAAGGGATTCTTTCGAAAGTGGTTGATGGTAGAGTCGTAGCCAATGTCAATTTACTAGAACAGGAGAACCAAACTCGTTGATGGTAACTAAAGTGACAGTGCCATTATTATTAACTTCATTGATTTCATATGGTCCCAGCCACCTTGTCTGCAATTTTCTAGGAAAATCTCGAAATATGGAATCATAGAGAAGCTCCCAATCACCTTTCTGGAAGGATTTCTTCTTGATATTATTATCGTGCCATATAGCTCTCTGCTACTGAATAACAATTGTGCACTGAAGGGAGAACATGCATGCTTCATATATCTCATTGAGATGTTGTAAATGCTATGTGTGTGCTTCGGTAAGATCCAGTCCAATTTCCTGGGCCATTCTTAAAGTCTTGATCTCAAATTCGATTGGAAAAATAAGTTATTTTCCAAAGACTAGATTATAAGGAGAGTAGCCAATAGTGTTACGCCATGTTATGTGATAGGCCCATAAGGCATTTGGAAGCTCGACTGACCAATTTTGACAGTTTGTTGAGACTATTTTTGTCAAGATTGCCTCCAAGACTTTATTGGTACTTTCCACTTGTTTGTTTTTCTGTGGGTGGTATGGGGAGGTAAATCTATGTTTAATGTGATAATTGCATAGAGTGGTCGTGATTTTATGGGATTTAAATTGCAACCCTCTGCCAATGATTACTTCCCTGGGTAATCCATAGCATACAAATAATTAAAAGAGAAACTTAATGATTGCTTCCTCGGTTGCATTTGGCAAGGCCACTGCTTCTACCCATTTGGTCATATAGTCTGTTGCAACTAGTATATAAGCTTTCTGGTTTGATTTTGGGTTGAAGGGGCCAACAAAATCCAGTGCCCATATCTCGAAAGGTTCTACCACCACTTGTGCTTGTAGGGGCATTTCATCAGCTTGGCCTGGTCGACCCCTCATCTGATAGTTGTCACGGGCCTGGACATACTTCTTTGCATATTTAAATATTGAGGGCCAATAATAGCCCATATGTAAAATCTTATGCCCAATTTTGTGGTCTACAAAATGTCTTCCACAGGGATCATCATGACCTGCCTTCAAGACATCATAAATTTCATCATCTCTGACGCATCTTCAGATCTGAAGATCAGACCCCATGTGGAAAATATATCCACCAATCCAGGTGAACTGTGCACTGTGTTGAAAAATTAGTTTCCTTTCTCTTGATGACAGGTGTGCTGGTAGTTTCCCAGATGCCAGATAATTCGCCACATCAGCATACCAATGCGTCTTAATAGTGACAACGAACAAGTGTTTGTCGAGGAATTGGTCTTCAACCATCAAAGAGCTATCTTTTTTGGGTATGCAAGACAATAAATATGCAACGAGATTCTCTCTTTTGTGCCGATCCTTGATGGTGATGTTGAATTCCTGCAATAGTAATAACCACTGAGTAACCCCTCCATTAGTAATAGGTTTGTTAGCTAAACATTTAATAGCATAATGATCGATATACATAATAACTAGATAGCTTGTTATATAGTGACGAAATTTATTAATATCATGTAGGACGGCTAAAAATTCTTTTTTTGTTACTGTGTAATTTAATTCAGCGGGAGTAAGATTTTTGCTAATAAAATAAATAGCATAAGGTTTCTTGTCTTCTTCCTGTCCAAGGGCAGCGCCTATGGTGATATCTGATGCATCTGAAGAGATGTGGAATGGTAATTTCTAGTTTGGTCCTCTCAGCACCGGTGTTGTTGAAACCAGCCTTTTGAGTTCTACAAATGCAACATCACACTTATCAGACCACTGAAATTCCACATTACCAGTTAAATCATGTAAAGGTTCAACTATTCTTGAAAAAATTTCTATGAATCTACGATAATATCCTGCATAGCCAAGGAAACTACGTACCTCATTTTTTGTATGACGTCTAGGCAGATTAAGGATTACCTCTATTTTTGTTGGGTCTACCATGATTCCATCTACAGAAACATAGTGTCCTAGTACCACACCTTCAGTCATCATCATATGAGATTTCTCATGACTCAAACATATCGTGGTAGAAATGCATAATTCCAGTACCTTCTCCAGATTACTTAGAGCTTGATCAAATTCAGTGCCATAAGGGGTGAAATCGTCCATGTAGACTTCAAGTCCTTCATTAATAAAATTAGAAAATATGCTTAAAATAGCTCTCTGGAATGCATCTGGAGCATTACATAATACAAAGGGAAATACTCTATATGTGAAGGTACCCCAGGGACATGTAAATGTAGTTTTATCCTAGTCTTTTGAAGCAATATGAATCTGATTACAACTGCTAAAGCCATCTAGGAAGGAGAAAAATTGCTTCCCTGCTAAAGTACCAAGGAACTGATCAATTAAAGGTAGGGGAAAGTGGTCCTTCTGGGTATCTTTATTGAGTTCTCTATAGTCTACACAGATCCGCCACTTTCCATTATTCTTGGGGACGATTACTAGTGGAGAGACTCATCGACTGTCTGAAATAGAATATATGAAATCTACATCCAGCAGTTTCTGTAATTCTTCTTTGACAACGTCCCTGAGGTGAGGATTCAATCTTCGTTGGGGTTGTCGGATGGGTCGGGAATATTTTTCAATATAGATATGATGTGTACATAGTTGGGGATCAATGCCCTTCATGTCGGGATACTCCCAAGAAAAAGTCTACTGATATTTAGAAAGGATCTGAATCAATTTTTGTTGTTGTTGCTCATTCAGATTAGCATTAATATTCAGAAACCTCCCTGGTGCAATTTCATCTGAAATGTTGTTATGGACAGCAGTAGTGGGAATCTGTTGCTCCATCATTTCTTCCAAAGGATCTCCTTGTGATTCATTATCTAAAGAAACTTTTATCATTTGACATGTTGGGTTGCTTATAATGGCTGGGATGTTAATGAAGCTACTGATCACATCATCTTCCAGTTGGTTTTTGAGCCCAAGAGCATCTTCTAGTGTGAGAGGAGATCGTAGGTTTTCTTATAGATATCTAGGTGGTTGCAACTACTGGTGTATGACAGGCAGGCTTGGTTTAGGTGGAGGTTACAGGATAAGGTTATTTGTATCATTTCCTCTAGTATTTTTCATGTTTCTTGTGTGAAATCCTATGTATGCATCTATTGTTGCTAGCCATGGTCATCCTAATATCAATAGGTGTCCATCGAGTCTACTTCTTGGGTTGATAACTAGGAAATCAGTTGGGTATTCCCAATAGTCGACCGAAATTTCTATATCTTGTAATGTGTCGACTGGTTTAACCACCGATCTATCAGCTAGTTCTAACATAATCGAAGTAGGTTCGAAGGAGGTGATACCCAGGACATTACAAGTATCGATGGCCAGAATGGTAAAGGTTGCCCCCAAATCCACCAGTGTATTTGGAAAAAAACAACCTTCTATCTGAACCGTTACCACAGGATTCCCTGGGTCTGTGTACTTGACTAGCTCCTACTTTCCTAGAATATGATCGGGCAATGTTCCTACTACGTGAACCATTGATGGATTCTTAATTTTACTTCCAGGCTTATTCCCACATAATTCTTTAATTGTTTTTTCATAAATTAGGATGTTTTGTAAAACCTAAAGGAGTGGAATTTTAACACATAGATTCTTTAGTTCCTCGACAATATCAAATTTAGGATATACGGTTGGTTTTTCTATCATTAACCTCTCAGGAAATGGGGGAGAAGAAATTACATCTATGTTGGGATTTTGTTGTTTGACTTTGTTTCCCCCCTGCTCTGTTTCTTCTGTTATGACCAGAGTCAATGGTTTTATTGTTGGTTTTATATTATTCTAATTCCCCTGTTCTTGATGAACATTTCTTTCCTCGGGATAAATTACATGCCCTAATCTCAACCGAAGTTTGTTACACCCTACAGAGTTGGTTTCACCCTCCAAATTCTCGACAATTTGCACAAGCTAGGCTAGTCTGTTATTAGGATTTGGGTTGGGTTGAGCTGGTAACTAAGGGCACATTTGAGGTTGAGGATTCTGGAGTAATTGAAGTGGAGATTGTAAAGTGGGTTGAGCTTGAGGAGCCATCCCCATGGGTTTATTGGTCATGGGGCTCTGCCAGTTTTGATTCCAATTGGGGGGTTGGGAGATGTGTTAGTCCACTGTGAAGGATATGAATTATTGTTTGAATTTTTCCAAAATGGGGTAGGGTATTGCGAGTTAGGCCAAGTAGGATTAACAATTGGTTGATTTGGCCAAGGTGAAATAGGATATTTTTTGGACTACCATGTGGGTTTAGAAAATGGTTGGCCCTGCCATGCGTTTCCATAATTATACTGTTGATTATACTTCCCAGAAAAGAAAGAAGAAGGATCTTGTAGCGTACCTGGGGAATGAGCCTTCCATTGGCGACACTGAGCCATAAGATATACCGGTATTGTTTCCTCTTCCACTTCTTTAAAGACAACTTTTAGCCCTGGGAGTGATGGATATTTCTAAGGTCGCATTGTCTTTGGCATAGATGGCACAAATATGAACCACATCCAAGTGACATTCCCTTGAACCACGTTTCCTTCTGCATCGTGGACAAAATATGGCCAACGACTATTCTTCTTCTGCTTGTTTCTGTTTGACTTGAAGAACATCCAATTGTGTAGTTAGAGTGCTCAAAATGTCTGTTTTAATTTTTTCTAAAAGATTACCAACTTCTGCTGGGGTGACACTCCCGCTAGTAATATTGCTACTTCAGGTGATGGGAGCCTGTATTCCCGATCTAGTTCATGTACTTCCTCGTGAACACCTAATGCACAATTGGGCAATGTTATCATAAGTTTCTTGATAAATATCACCTTTTCCCATTAAATTCAATGTTTCTACCCATTCATCCTTCATACCTTTTATTAGAGTGTCTTTAAGTACCTCACATGGGAGTGTACCATAAGGTGATCTATGCAAGTTATATTGAAACCTTTCAATATATTTTTCTAATGTTTCATTTTATTTTGCAGTCATTTTAAAAATTTCATCTTTTAGATCCCTGGTCCTACAGTAATCTTGATATTTTGTAAGGAAGGCTTGTTTCATTTCATCCCATAAATTTATGGTTCCTCCTCCTAGTCCCATAAACCATTGCAAAGCTACTCCTTTCAAGGTGGAAGGAAATAGTTTCAGTTTCTGGGGTTCAAAGGTGTATTCATAGCCTCTACATAGGACATCAAACTTGAATAAGAATGCATCAATGTCCTCTGATATCAATCCATGAAAGGTTGGAAGATTCTGCAGTGGAATGGATTTCATTGGGGCATTAGCAACCAGATCAACTATAAGATATTCCAAAGTGGAATTCTGGGTTCGTAGTTGATTTGGTTGTGCCATTTGGTCAAAAATATGCCAATAACCTTTAGGGATTTCTTGGTCTAGGTGTTCTAATCGGGGTGGTTGATTATTTGGTCCCTTAGGAGATTTAATCGTGCTACTTATATCTGGGATTTCAGGTGTTCCTTCTCTATCAGAATCATAGGAGATCCAAGTTCAGATGGTGGGTTTTACTCAACAATTCCACTAGTTTCCCTTTCTCCTTCTTCCAAATTACAAGAATTTCCCTCGTCTAAAGGGCTGAGAGGCGGAGTATGTGTATTTTGGAAACTTTGTTCAATCCCTTCAGTTCCACTATGAACCTCAACATGAGATGCAGTTGGTGAATTTGTTGCTTGAGGGATTCGGGTGGATCCTTTTTGAGGTCCAACTGAATCTTGAGATTCAACTTTTCAGATAATTTTGTATATGAAAGTGATCCTTCCAGGGGGCACCGGGCCCTAGTCTTTTGTAGTTTTTGGTGGGGTTTTTAATTTTTCAAGTTCTTTCTTCTTATTCATACACACTAACAAAAATTCCAAGCACCTATATAACCTCTATGCATCAGCTGAAGGTAGGTGTTGGCACAATCATTTTACTTGTTGCCTACATAGGTTCTTACCTTCCATTTTCAAAGCCTCATCCTCTAGAGACTCACCTATGTTATCTTTGAAATTATCCTTGGCAACAACACCAAAATGTTGGGCTTTAAAGATGTCCTAAAAACAACCTTATTATGACATTAATTTATCAACTGAAAATTCATGTTTTCTTTCAAGAATATCAGCAAGGTCTATGTATATATTTGTAGAGGTTAAAATCATGTAGATAATACAGTTAAAGAAACTATGAGTTTATCAATAATCAATTTCCTCACACATTCATTAAAAACTCTGAAACTAAGAACTCACTCAACAGAATTGTAATCTGATCAATAACATACCATGAATCAAAACATTAATCAATTTGTTGAATTCATCTAACTAAGAAACAATAATTTTAATCTACGAACACACTTAAGGAATCAATTTATCAATGATTATTTAACCTGCTGGAAAACAACAACGATCTACTGCATATTTAAGAAGGAACAACAATTGTGAATTTAAAAGAAAGGAACAACAAATCCGAATTTGATAAAACGAACAACATATAGGAAAATGAAAGGAACTCTCAACCAATAAACTAAAAACAATGGGAAATGGAACAACAATCGATAACCTTCAAATGAAACATATGTCCTCTGTAATTGAATAACATAACCAATTTATAAAATGATCAATACACTCATGAATTTATCTTAAATTTTGCAAGGAAATTAAAATCACAAAACTAAAACAGAATTGATACGATTATAGATGTGACAGTAACTCCTTCTGACTGGGCCCACGGTCTTCAGAAGATATTGTTGCTAAAAACTTAGTACGGAAAGATTATTAAAACGCTCAAGGTTTTCATTAATTCCATAACTGGTAAATCATTTACAATGGATTGTTGTACAGAATGTCAACAATTCAAATATTTGAATGCTTGGATAAATTTCTTGGATATCTCTCTATTGTTCATCATCCTCTATATATTACAATGACATGGGTAAATTAATCTATCCTGAGGATCGAGAGATCCTCGGGATTGCTTGTACTATTTATAAATATTACAAAATAAAGAGTCAATCTTCTTGTAAACCGCTTTATGCCTGATTCCTTCGATCTTCAATAGCTTATGTATCTTCAGGATCTCTTTAATTATCTTTAGGTAACAACAACTGTCCATTTTCTGCAATAAAATCAAACAATTCAAACCGAAATTCAAAAATTATCTAATATCACTCAATAACATTTCTAGAAGAAATTTTAATAATTTTATTTCCTAATTACTTCTAATTAATAGAAAATTCAATCAAGAATATATCATAAACCATGGTAATAAGGAGAATATTTGTACCTTTTTCACAACTCAACAAGATGGCAAGGCTAGATCCCAGCTTCAAAAGTGGTTTTGATAGTTACCTCTATTAATTTATTCTACCCTTCAACAGCCTATGGGAATTACAGAGTGATAACATACCCCATCTGCAGTTGGGTTGACATAATACTCTTATCGCACGGTGGTTCTGTACAACTAGTTTATTTCCTCTAGATCCAAACAAGTGTCCTCTACAAACCTTTCTCCTATTGAAGGGTCCAATGGTGCAATGACTCTATATTTGCCTAATTCAAAAGTCATTTTCCTTGTCTTCAGGTTGATTATATCCTGGTTATAAAATTCCCAATCCAATCTAAGCAATGTTGGGTAAGGTGTTGTGCCATATACTCTCTCTATTACTTCAAAATCTTCCATAGTGATCACTCCATCCAAATCCACCGTCACACCTTTAAGTATTCCAATAGGTAACACCATGTGTTGATTTTCTAATTTCAACTGGACAAGTGAATAGCCTAGTGTGGGTTCTCTCATACACTTCCATGTCTTCTTAGGTAAGACATTTACTTCGGAGCCTAAGTCCAGTATAATATCTCCCATGTTGAAGTCCCCAATATTATCATTTAGTATTAATTCCCTGCTTGTCCTTCTTATTGTATGGATATGATTGACTGTTTTATGCGCTAACTTTCCTTCTACCTCTATGTTGCATATTTATAGAATATTTTGTAAGATATTAATAGAGGATGGATCCTTCAATAACTTATTACAGGATTGCAGAAAAGTTTTTATGGTACTTACTTGCTCTAAAGGTTGTCCTTCACTAGCATGGTCCATTGCGGAGGGAATATCGTACATTGGTGAGTTCTAAGTTTGTTGCACGGCTAATGTAGATGCAACATTTTGCTTGAGAAACTCCTGTCTAGACTCCTTAAATGTTTCCTTTTCTTTTCATGTATCAAACTGATTATGTGGTTTGGTATTCTTCTTCACCCATTGGTGTTGCATTGGATCTTGTTTTATTGCATCATTTCATGTATTGGCTCCTCCTCGAGTGACTATATTGATGTTTCTCCCATCATCCCTAAATTCTGTAGAGATCCACTAAACATTTTGGTTGTTCTAGTTCCTTTTTTCTTGGATCTTTTCCAAGAGTGTTGGACAATATTATGTGTCATGTTTTGTTCCATGACAATACATACATGTTGCTGGTGAGAGTGGGCAATCCCTTGCATAATTTCCTAGTTGTTGGAATTTGTGGCACGCTACTGGTCCTCTGTCTTGTCAAATCCTACTCTGCCTCATCCTCCAGTTGTGTATCCACCTAGATCTCCTCATGGTGCATTGTACTGAGGTACCTGGTTATATTGTGCGGGGTTATATTGTGGTTGTGCATTATTATACTGCGGTTGCACATTGTTGTATTGATGTTGCACATTATTGTATGGTGGTGGTACCTGGTTGAACTAAGGTGCAACTCGTCCTGTCATAATTTCTTCTTGCACCCTATAAGTATCTGGAATTCTTTCTCTCATCAACTCCATTGTCCTACAATCCTTATCATCATGACCCATTGACTTGAAAAAATTGCAATATGATCATTTGGGTATTGTCTTGTATTTCTGCATCATTGAACAATGATATAGATCATGCCCATGTGTCTTACAAATCTCGCACCATGGTCCTCCTATTGGAAATGGGTTTGTCACCCCTGACACCATACACTATGTGAAAGTGGGACATTCATTCTTATGGTGTCCTTATGTATTGCATATGGTACACCAAACAACTTATCTTTTCTCTTTACCCTTATTATGGTTAATTTGAAATGTTAAATTCTTCAAATCCTCCTTCAACTCCTCTATTGTTGGATCTGTCTACTGATATTAGTTCTCTTCCATTTGTAAGGCTTCCTATAGAGCCTCTACCTGAGTTTGGAACTTATGGTGTCTTAACGGGTATTTCAAGTGTGGTAACAGTGAGTTCACAAATAAATGCCTATGTTACATGTCAGCAATTGCATACTTTTTCCTTTTGTTCCTGACCCTGGACCTCCTTTTTTCCTTTCGTATGTTGCGCGCAGGATTTTCTCAATCTTCTCCACAGCTCGGAGATCCTCTACCTCTTCTTCATTGCTTTCCAATCCTTCTCTATCAGCTATGACACTCTTCTTGTTATTCATTTTACATTGCTAGGGTGCTCCACTGCGCGTCTTTCCAAATGTTTCCATTATCTTGTTTATCTGGTCTTCCTCCATCATGATTGGTTCCATGGCCACCTTGTTCTTTCCATTATCCCTCTCTTCCTCCATTTATCATCCTCGTGTCAATGCTTCCCCCTTTCCCCCATGCACGCAGAGAAATTTAGTTGTCTGATTCCATGGTAATCACATCGTTGTGATACAATAAAATATTGATTGAAGTATACAAGGATCTGATGTACCTACCTCTAGTTCCTTTTAGAAAATCCTGCATTTCTATAGTGTAATACTTTGCGGTATCTACTGCGAATTCAATGATAAAACTTGCAAAATATTGTCTAATCAAAAATCTATTACGCGTGTAAATTTGTTATTAACTTGATGTAACTGTGCAATCTCCACAGGATTCCACTCCAACTGTCTAATTCGATTTGTAGGGTGGTTGTATTTTAGTCTCAATAACCACTCCAACAAATGTGGGAAATCACATAAAAATACCTCATGCAAGTCACTAAACATGTATTTGTCGATATATTTGTGCGGTTTTAACTTAGGGTTTCTATTTTCCTTCTACGCAAACTCAAGTTCCTTTGTTTCCAACCATCTTTTGATTTCTTCCTTTGTTGGATTCCATGGCCTGAACATTCCCTTATATACTTTCATTCTCCTCGTGGTTCTTCCACGGATCCCGTTCACTCAATCCTATGTAGTTCCAGCCGGCAACAAAACCATTTGTTGGTTATTATTTCTTCTTGGGCTTACCCATGTTCGGATCTCAACAGGTTTCCAACAAAACCATCTAAAACTATCGACCCTCCTAGTAAACCAGAAGGAAACACTGCGCACAAGGTGAAAAATGCAGTCTCACCCGAGATAAGTTTTATGGGTGATTGCAATACATAGGTGTTTGCATTCTAGGAATGAGTGGGGATTTGGGATTGTGTTCTTCCTTCTTCATGCATTAACCTTGTTCTTGATTTAAGTGTTTCTAGGACTCATTCATCTTTATCCTTGTGCATGCATGCATGCTAATACATCTAGTTAATCATTCATTCATAAGCCAATCATTAACATAAAGTGAATACTTAATAAACATCACACAGAACACAAGTTTTACTGTGGTCCACCCCCTCCTGAGGCTATGTCCATAAAGATTTTACTTCTCTGCTCTTTTATTTATTCTTCTGCAAAATCTCATGTTGCGCACATTACATCTCAGTAATACAATCAAGACTAAGGGTGGGAGCCCATTGTGAGGCGAACTATATCAAACTAGGATCCTTATCATGTGACCTAACCCTCGAGATTATCCCTTACTGGACTCTTCTACAAACTTATTACAATCAATAGTCCCGCAAAGTGATATGATTATATTATTTCCTTAACTAACATATCTCTTTTCTTAGACCTCCTAGGTTCTTGTTTATATTATTTTACAAGGTTATGGCCATTACAATCCTTATCAAGAAACCTAACCCTATCATGGTTAGGATTTTCTTCTTTCACACCACGTTACTTTTCCTCTTGCATGTTGCTTTTCCTTCTGTTTGTGCATGTTGTTTTTCCTTCTTTTTCTGCATGATGCTTTCTTGCCACCTATTGTTTGTGATCCAACATTAGCTCTTCCTTTCCAATAGTTAGGTCTTTCCCCAAAATAGATCCTTCTACAAAAATAGGCCTATGCCCAAAAAAGATTTCCTTCAAAATAGGTTATCTCCAAACATTGATGATGCATGAATGTTAACACAGATTTTAGCAACATGCATGGGGGATATGGGATGGCGAGAGTGATATCATCCCCCCTACAAGAAAGGGATTTTTCCCAAGTCAGTAAGAAGAAGTGCATAGTAACAAAACTAAATATGACAATTGAACTTGGGAGTTATGAAATGGATGGATTCATGTTGGATCTGGGCTCTGATGTGAACATCTTGTGAAAGAAATCATGGGAATTGATGGGTAAACCAAATATGGTTTGGTCGCCCATTCAACCGAGGTTGGAAAATCAGTACAAGATCTATCCTATAGGTCGATTGCAGCAAGTTGAAGTGAACATGGAAGGGGTGAATATGAAGGCTAACTTTGAGGTGATAGAGATTATGGATGATTTTGATCCCTTCCCTACCTTTCTTGGTATTGATTTGGCCTTCGACAACAATGCGGTTTTGAATTTGAAGAAGTGACATGTTTCGTTTAAGATGGACACCATGCACGTGATTGCACCCTTATATCCTAATAAAGGAGAAAGGTACAATGAGCCAGTAGATGAGGATGCATGGAGATATATTATTGAGAACATCTATAAGATCACGGGGTGTAGGGAAGATTATCATGTCAATCCCATGATAGATGTTGAATTGAGTTAGCATATCGTGAAGTCGTATGACACTAATTTAGATGATTCCATGGAGATATGGAAGAACAAGATTTATGAATTTTCAACAAGATGATGCATATGTATTACCACCGATGTTTTCAAAGAAGAGTTTGGATTCTACCTATTCAATGGCTCGGATATGGTGGATGCATTTATTGCACGGATGCAACATGTTCCCGAACACCACTCGGTACATTCCCTCGATCCATTTCTAATAGGCTCATATATATTTTACCAATATATAATGATTGGTAAAATATGCCGCCACACACAAAAATATGGTATTTCATTTTGAAACGAACGTAATGTTTATATTCAATAAATTCTATATCTAATCACAGGATGAAATAAAAACTCATATATGTCAACAATATGATTATACAATGAGTACTGTGACATGTTAGACAGTTGTCTTAGGTTGATGGACAGATGGTATGGATTGTTGGTTGTCATTGATGTCAACCATTGGAGAGTGATATTGTAGATTGATTTCAACCCTTAGTGATTGATGTCAACCCTTGGAGAAAGTCCGGTAGTGAATTCTGGTAGCACAAAGGTTTGGGTAATGGACCCAAGTTTGTTTGATGTATAATGGTATGAGTTTTAATATATTTTAAGGTAAGACTATTCTATATGGGTATTAAATTTCATGCCATTTACAATGGTATGTGGAACATCACATAACTCCTCACGGTTAGAGAGTTATGGCCATGTGAAGTTGGAGAACCCAGGTTTGGGTAATGGACCCAAGTTTGTTTGATGTATAATAGTATGATTTTTGATATATATTCAGGTAAGACTATTCTATATGGATATTACATCTCATGTCATTTATGGTGGTATGTGGAACGTCACATAAATCCTCACGGTTTGAGAGTTATGGCCTTACAAATTTTGAGGACCCTCATATGTTGGCTAGAAGGCCCAAAAGTTCAAAGTAGTCAAAGTGGTTTAAGGGATTTTTATAAGGTAAATAATAAAGTGAAGTGGTGAGTGTACTATAATTCAAAGTGAATACAAAATAAATTATTAAAATAATAAAGTGAACTCATGAGTGTACTATAATTCAAAGTGAATACAAAATAAATTGTTTAAATAATAAAGTTAATGGAGAAATTACTAAGCTGACAAGTGGTTAGAAGTGGGTTAGCCCTAAAATAAGGAAAGTGATTTAAGATGGTTAGAAGGTAACCCCTTGAGTTAAAGTTAAGTGATGAGTGTATTATAAGTCAAAGTGGATACAAAATAAATTATTTAAATAATAAATTTAATGGATATATTACTAATTGGACAAGTGGTTAGAAGTTGGTTAATCCTAAAATAAGGAAAGTGGGTTAAGATGATTAAAAGGTAACCCCTAGAGGAAGCTACATGAAAGTATAAATAAGAGGCAAGGCTCTCTCATTTTAAATCACACTTGAGAATATTGAATATCTACTGGTGACTGAGGTAACCAAAAGATATCTAAGCCAAATTTCAAGAGAAGATGAAGAAAAGAAGGTCAGAATTCAAGGGACGATAAATTCTTTAGATGATGCTTTCTAAGGTATGTTATTTACGGGTCATCTCACCATTTTCACAATAATTTTTTTTATAGAATGATTCAGACCATGAAATTGATAGTCCATTAAGAAAACATTTCCAAGTAGCTTTGGTACAAATTTTGTCTTGTGGGTCTTTTTATTTTTGGAGTTACACTCCGTGTAAAATAGGGTTTATGGCTAGTCCTGAAACTAGTCTAAAACAAGTGTTTCAGGTAAAAACGTCATAAATGATTCATAAAAACTCCAACTTAAGTAAGACCAAATGTGTTGGTTAGAGTACGTTTTGTAGTATGTTGTGTAAATTTTTCAGTTCCATACAACAAATATTCTGTGTGGGGCATTCTCTACAAGTTCGCTCTCTAGAATAAGCCAAAATTCAACAAGGTATGCCATTTTTGCTATAACTCTTTTTCTGAGAGGTTCGAAGTAGTGAAACCTGAAGGAATTGCATAAAACACACTGAATAACATTTTCTACCATTTTCAGATATTTATTCATTACAGGGGCATAGTTATGATTATTTCAAGTTAGGGTTGTTGACTAATCCAAAACTAGTCATGTGAGACTAAAGTAAAGTTTGATGAAAATGATAGTCTCTTGTTGTTAAAGTTAAGGAAGGTTTGCAGGTATGTGATCATATAAACTAGGTCTATTATAGAGTTACAAATCATATTTGGATGATGAAATTGATGAGGGATTTTGGTTGAGGTACATGTTGGGTACATGGTTGAGACAAGTAGTTGATGAGTTGGCACATACATGAGGTGTATAGTTGATGATGTTGG
>ML777463.1:326969-390518 GCA_009831015.1 Picea engelmannii | reverse complement strand
CATGGTTGGAGGCACTTGTTAGTATTATTGTTGACACATGGTTTATGGATTATGTAGCATACTTGTATTGCCATATTATTAGAAGAAGATATTGATCTTGGTGATGATTATGAGTTTTTTTTTTATGCTTGGTTGATGCACATCTTTGAGAGTTGTCTTGGTGATGGATCTTGGTGAGTAGATCTGATTTGGTTGATAAGATTGATAAGACAGGTTTTTTTGATAGGTTGTTTGAACAGGTTTTTGTGACATGTTATTTGTATAGGTTTGGTGCATGGTTGATGCACTTTTTCATGGTACAGGTTGAGGTGCACGGTTGATGCACTTGTTTATGGTACAGGTTGACTACAGGTTGTTTGGTATAGGTTGGTGCATGGTTGATGCACTTGTTTATGGTACAGGTTGATTACAGGTTGAGGTACAGTTTGATGCATGGTTTAGGTTATTGGTACAGGTTGTTTGGTGCAGGTTGATTGGTACAGTTTTACAACAGTATATCTCACAATGATAGTGTGACAGTGATTCCATCATTCTACTTACAATTCGGGGCGGTTGGACGAGGCAAGGACAAGTGGTTGTAGCCACCTTTTGGTTGTAGTCGTAGAACATACGGGGTTGTAGCCTCCTTCTGGTTGTAGCCAAAGAATTGGGGAGTTGGAGATTCCCTCAGGTTGTAGCCTGAGAAACTAGGGGGTTGGAGCCTCCTTCTAGTTTCAGCTAGAAAACAAAGGAAGTTGGTGCTTCCAATGAATGTAATTCTTAAAGACATATAAGAAAAAGAATTATGTGGTTTTCTCCCACTTTGGGTTTCCATGTAAAACATTGGTGTACTATGTATGTGTGTGATTGCTCATTAGTTCATTGTTTATTTACTCTGCAACTATTGGATGATAATTCTACATTGATATAACACTTACATTTTATGGTGAGAAAGGATTACATTTCTCTATTACTAATTCACCCCCCCCTCTCAGTAATCCAACATGACCAACATAAATTTGTTGTCAAACTTCGATCTAGAACTTTCGCAACAATGTTTTCTTCACCTTGCTTGCAATCCAAACTTCACTGGTACCTCCCAATCAATGCTAGGGGTAATATTCTTCCCCCATAGCCCCCCGAGTCGCAAAAGGGACACACACAAGAAACCCACAACAATAGCTCCAAGGCTTACCTCGCAAGGAAGAACTTCCACTCTTTCTACAAGATTGGTATCTCAACTCTCACAAGTAAAACACAGTCCACAAAATTTTTCCAGCATAACATTACCAAGAATAAGTGATCCCCATTCCCTTCTACCACAATTTTTCTATAGAAAAATACTCAATGACACATGTCCTCATGCACAATTAATTATACTTTTAATTAATTTAAATAGTATTATTCACCCACAAACTTGTCTCCCTCTCCCCAAGTTGCACAAGTATTTACCATTTTTATTTTATTTAAAAAGCCAATTTCCCTCACATTCCTCAATGTGTTCCTATTTTCGCTCTTCGTTGTCCCTTTGTTCCCCAAATTCTCATTTAATGAGTGTCCCATAACTAGATCTTAGTTAGAGTTGGATTAGGAGTCTTCTTCTAGTTACACTAGTGGTAGATTAGCTCAAGATTATATTCCATGTGTACTCCTATTCTCTCATATTATTATTTCCTTCTATTTTAAAAATTCATTTTATTAATTTCATGCACACATGTGCAATTTATCCATTCTTTTAAATTTGTATTTATCTTCTTCCTAGAGTTTGATTTTATTTTAAATCCTTTTAATTTATTTAATATTTTAACTAGTCCCTTAATTAAACTTAGTCCAGACTTAGGCTTACTCTTGTTAGGATTCTAGGTTTGTAAATTACTGATTAAATAATAATTTTATTCTAACAAGGTCTAAACATTTTAATGTTTTCTAGGACACCTATATTTATTTGAGTCATATTTTAATTACACGACGTGCCCTTCAAGACGCACCTCTGTACTCCAAGGGTGCCACTCGCCTTTGAATGGTTTTGGAATTTTGTCTGACCCTTGGATTCAACACTCCATTCGTTCAAACTTGTGAGAGACTAAGGGATTCTAATGAATAAGGACTCTTCCTTACTTTTCTCCCCTTAGAAATCTCTATGAGCGACAATCTCAGTCCGCCCTCACGACATCGTGGACCTCTTGAACTAGGTAATTGTTAACCTACATTTCAAACCAAGGTGGGAGTGCTAGTAGGTTGTGACAGGGAACGCTTCCACACCTCTCCCTCAAATGTCTAGTTCATGTGCATGACCCCTTTACTCCTTATGTGAGTCAGATTTAGCAAGCATCGTCAGGCCTACATCCACTCACAAAAATAGTGTCAATAATCCATATACATAAATTATACTGAAATCAATCATATATCACATGTGTGTAAAATGAAATACTCAAACAGTACAATCCACTCCCTAACTCAATCCAGATTCCAAGGAATTCCATTGATGCCATCAACATCCATAACCTGTCATGTGTCCTACACACTCAAGAAAACTCCTCAATAGCATATGTTAATACATATACATCAAATTAACAATAAGTCACAATACATCATCATCATCATCATGTATAATCCATAATCGAAACAAAATCATAATATACCATAACCAGATCACTTTCACGCAAGTGTCCTCAAAGAATATGTCAATAAAAGTGTGTTTAGTGGAGAGGCGCGTTACAATATTGTATTTGGAGTGGTATCTCAGTAGGATATTTCCCTCTCCAAGAGGCAAGTGAACAAGAGTGGATCCCTTTCGTAATTCGATCTATTGTATGGTGTATCCGTACCCTAATGGTTTCTATAATAATAAAGTGTGGGTTTTATATATTTTTCTTTGGATCTTGTGTGGTTATTATATTTGCATATATTTGTAACTTAACAAGTGGTATTAGAGCACTTTCTTAGGCCACCAAAAAAATGGTCTTTATACATAACAATACTTGTCTATTATTATTCCCCTTTGGTACTTCCCCAGGCACCCCATATTATCCCTCCTAGATACACTACATAGGGTCCAATAGGATGTCTAAGAGGGTTCCAAGGGGGAATTACCTATGTCTATTAATTCAACTCATGTTCTTGAATTTTATTATCATTATGTATTAAACTTCTGTTTTCTGATTGAGTGTCCCCACAACCAATCATTGAATGCATGTAAGAGAGTGGGTGTGAGAAGTCACATCCCATAGTTATTGGGATAATGGGGAGTGAGTACAATCATATTGGGGAAGTGTGTGAGTCAAGAAAGAAATCCAAAAGAGAGGAAATTTGTATGGGAAGTTACAACAGTTTTAGACAGTCATTATTTTTACATGAACCATGGAGGGAAACTTATGGGAGCTGGAGAAACCATGGAGGGAAAATTATGGAGCATGATGGAGAATTTGTTTAGTGTATTTGGAGCAGAATATTGAAGATCCAGGTTTTTCGTTCTGAAGAGTGAAATCATGTGTGAGTTTCACTACAACAACAAGTGGTTGCTACTATTTTCCCAGTAGTTATCCTAGCAGTGAGCTCCCTTGAGTTTCCCAGCAGATATATTCTTGGTTACCCATGAAAGAGATACCATGATAAACAAATGGGACACCCAAGGGAGTGAGATTAGTGAAGGGGTACATTACATGGGTTGGGCAGGCCGAGAGGATCTAAGCTGGTGGAAAATTGGGATAGTTGTGGGAGAATAATAAGGGGTTGTGGGATTTTTGAGATGTGAGTGGATAGTGAGAGACCAACCTCTTTTGTGGATTTATAGCCCCAACTTGAGGGTTAATTTCTATTGATATTTGGAACAACAAGTCTATGGTTGGGTGGAACATCTATTCCAAGCAATTGGTTGCACAACCGTTTTTAAAAGATAAGTGTTTTATCTTGTTTATGTCTTGCATTATGAGTTTAAATTTTGTGTGTTAACTCTTTGTTTGAGAACAATTTATATGTTGATGTGCTGAGTTATCTAAAATTAATTCATGTAGTTTTTATCATGTTGTACATGCATATAATTAATGGTATCAAACATTAGTTTAATATGTGTGTAATTTGTAGCTGGTAAGCTATAGGAGAATTAGTTAGCATAAAGTTTTGATTTAATGAGTATTTTCACACCTAATGGACCTCAGATGGGTTGGGGAAAATTATAGACTGTAATATGCATGATAATCCTTTTCATTCTATATTTAAGTTGACTAAATCTTATTCGACTCCCAAATTCGATCCAACTCACAGTCAACCTGACATCTCTTTTGTTTTTAGTGTGGTTTCTCAGTTTATGCACGATTGATCCGGATTTATGAGTGGAATGAAAAAAAAAACACAGATCTATTATATTAAAATAGAGACATAGTGAATAATAATAGAGATACAGTAAAACTTGACTTATATTAAATAAGAAATATGTTTAAATTGTAAAATAAAAACTAAAACAAGCTTGCTAGAATGGTGGCAACTTATCTTTGAGAAGAGATGTGACGACCATGCTCATTCACAAGAAGATGAGTACAATGAGGCTCGAAAGGAATTTTTACATCAAACATGAATTCCAAAACCATATACATCCAAAAACCTAACTCTACGAGTTGAAGCGCTAAAATTCATGTGGGCCCCGTTGGGGTAAGTTAGTACATCAACTTCCTAGGGTCGTAACTTTTGCATACAATATTAGTTTTAGGCACACGATAGCCCATTGGAAAGGTCTATCCAAGGAATACACATTATGTCGTCACACTGTATCTTTGTTTATAGTGTGACTATGGTGGGCCCAAAAAATGTTGTTTAAGGCCTCAAAACAACCCCAGAAGTTTAAGACCCGAAAAGCTAGAAAAAAATTGTCAAGATGAAAACTGAAACTGACATGATGAAATTTGTATGTGATCCAATTGGAATAGGTGGGTGGCCAACGATATCCACTTGGATCAATCCTCCCCCTTTAGTAATAAATTGTCTTCATTTCATTCAGTTCCCCCTTCAGATGAGGAAATTTCTGTTGAATTTGGCCCCAGGTGAGCCACTTACCTTGGTGTAGGAGTTGTCATGCTTTGACAACATGATAAAGTTGAAACTTATGTTGGTGATTTCCATTGACCTGTGTGTCCATGATTTGATCAATGGATGCCTATTCCATGTAGTCAGGTTTGATCTCTATCTGTGTCAATTGCTCTGCTACCTTTGAGGTTTCCAATAATGGTGGAAAGTATGGTCGAAGCAGGTCCACATTAACAACTGGGTGCAAGCCAAGGAAGGGGGGAATGTTGAGCTCAAAATCATTGTTACCCACAACCTTGGTGATGGTATAAGTTCCATAGCAGAGTGGACGAATCTTTCGATGGGGTCCTGTAAGAAATTATTTATGCAAGTGCAACCAAACTTTATCTCCCACCTGAAACTTGTGTGACACAGGGTGATCCGAGATATTTTCATCGAAGTGACTTACAAATAATTGTATTAAATGAGCATAAATTAAAGTGCACCATTAAATAAGAAAAATATCAATAATGAAGAGACATAAGTATCAAATCTTAACACAAAAACTTGATAACGAAATTCGTCCCTAGTGGACTACGTCTCCAGGTCCTTCTCTCAAATGGGTAGGCCTTTTTATTAAATTAGAAAAAGAATTTGGAAAAATACATAAGTATACCTCATTCTGGAATCAAACTATAGAATCTTTGCTCAGATCAGAAAACATACAACACCATTGAATTTGTGGCATCGAATTACCCAGAAATGATTGTCTCCATGCCTCAATCCGACTCTGGCACTCCCAGGCCCAAGAGAAATCTTTTCTCAGTTTTTGTACCCTACAACCTGCAATTAACACCAAGAAAATGTCTCATAAATCGTGCCCAGTCATATTGTCACGCGCCTCCTCCATGCAATGGGAAGATTTCCAGTTTTAAATAAAAATTCAGGCATTGTAAACAATAGAGGTCATTTTTCCTAGTGGTTGGTGGACCTATTGTTAACAGGGATGATTTTAGGGGCTAAATTTCGCACAGGGGCTAATTTTCCATGGTTTTTCCAAAAACGAGATTCGTTATTTTAAAAATGATTCGCCCAAATTCTATAGGATAAAATTATTTTACCTTAAAAATCAAAAAAATTTTATAAAAACTATATAAAATAATTAGAAATTTGAATAGTTTTACAAAAATATCGCCAAACATTTATAGTTGACATATGAAAGGTTAGTAAGATTCACCAAGGTTTCTACATTTTAAAATAAATTTCCATCCTTAAAATCATCCCTGATTGTTAAGGTGTATATAGTGGGAGAGGTCATGAGGTCGAACCCGTGGGCCTCCCCTTTTGGGTGTTGGTTATAACATACATATATATTAATGTGGTGGTTCCACCAATCTTTTAGCGGTGGTTTATATTGATCGGTGGGCTCCATATCTGGCAGGGTTCTGCTAGATTTAGCGGACCCGTATTCTATTTTATTTTTGAATTTCAGATCTCGGGCCCTCATTAGGCATTTTCCCAATGCCACATGGCAGCCCATGACTGGGTCACGTGGAAACCAGCCATTTGGCCACTTTAACCACCTGTAAATTCACCTTTCATGTAGTGTACATTCTACCACATCCTTTGCCACATCATCTTGTACATCACCTTCCTTGTCAATGTACAATCTACCATGTGGTTGTATAGACTGCCACGTGGTGCTTTTTTATTGGTCCACAGATCGACCCAAAAAATAAAAAAATGAGAGACATGTGGTAGCCTCTAGTGTTGCCACGTCACCATCATAATGTCAAGATGACACATGTCTCCTCTTGTGTGTGCCACGTACGTTGTACGGATGTTGATTTCATCCGTACTAATGTTGACGTCAACAGTACAAATGTTGACTCATCCTTTGTTGATTGGGCTAGGTTGACCAAATATTGACTGTGAATATCTTTCGATCTGTAACTCTATTTGATGTGTTGTTTATGTCATTGGAAATCTTGCGACGTGCTCTTCACGATGATGTCATTTTCACTAAGTTTTGAGGACTTTGAATTTTTTCCCTTTCTCTGTCTGTTGAGGCCATTCTGAGCTTCCTGAGTTGCTTCTACGAGTTCTAAGTTTTCCTTAGTCTTCTCTGGATCCTTTTTTGATCACTCCTTCACACTAAGATCTTTTGGGCCACCAAAATTTTTCATCAATCAATAGATAAGTGAGGGACTAGTTCCTTCACCTTGTCTTTCTCAATCCACTTTGCCTTGCTTGGATGTGTGCCCTTTAAGCCTACTCGAATATAATAAACATCACCCCTACGTGAAGTCTTCATCCTTCTTTCCAGGATGATATCTTCCTTTAAATCATCCAAGTACTCATGAGGAAACTCATCAACTAAAGGTATTAAAACTTCCTCATCCGATCCTTGATCATGGGAGGCTCAAAAAGTTTCAAGTTCTCTACATTTACAATTGATTATATCTGCATATAAGGTGCAAGATCTAGACGAAAATCATTGGTACCACTCTTCTCCAAAATAGTGAAGGGTCCATAATGAATGGCCTTGAGTTTCTTGCCTTCACCCTTCAATCTCTCCTTGTTGATGTGAATCCATACCTGGTCTCCAACCTGGAACTGATGATCAACCCTGTGTTTTTCATGCCGAGATTTATACTATTCTTGAATTTTCTCCAATTGTTCCATGATTGCTTGGTGTACCTGTTGGATCCTCTGGATGAACTTACGGGCTTTGTCTTCATTTCTTTCTTCATTTGAATCAACATCTCTCCCATACATCAAGTCCAAAGGAAATTTAGGTAGGTACCCAAAACATGTCTCAAAAGGTGAACACTGAGTGGAGGAATGTAAGGCTTGGTTATAAGCATGTTGTACATAGGGTATCCATTCATCCCGTAACTTGGGATGCTTGCTGCAGTAGCCTCGAAGAAAAATTACCATTGTTCGGTTTGAAACCTCTTTCTTTTTGTTGGTCTATGGATGGAAAGCAATGAACCTCTTCAACTTGGTGTCCATAATTCTCCAAAATATTGTCCAAAAATCCCCAAGGAATGAAGTATCTTTATCCGAGATAATGGATGTGGATAACCCAAAGTGAACCCAAACATAGTGAAAGAAGATATTAGCAGCCTTCTCAGTAGTGATCTGATTTTTACATGGCATTAAGATACACATCTTGTTGAACCTATCCACTACAAAATACAAATCGTCATGACCCCCTTTCGACATTGGTAAACCCCCTACAAAATCCATGGAGATACTTTCCCATGGATGGGATGGAATAGGTAGTGGTGAGTATAGCGCCAGTTTTCTATTAGTGGGCTTACCAGTACAACACATCACACACCCCTTTACATATTTAGTTACAATTGCTTTCATTTGAGGTTACTAACAAAACCTCTGCAAATGAGCCATAGTTTTTCCTACACTAAAATGCCCAGACACAAGAGAAGTGTGAGCTTCTTGTATTACATGGACTCGTTCACTTGTAGGAATACATAGCTTTCCAAGATGGTAGAGTGGTTTTCCCTTTAGATAATAGTTCTCTACCTGTGCACCATGGGTTAGCTTCTCATATACTTATTTAAAATCTTCATGAATGGAATATTGTTCCACATATCTATCATGATATAAAGAATTATTCTTCTAAATAATAGAAGTAGCAATAGGAGGTCTAGAAAGCATATCAGCTACCTTGTTACTTGTACCCTTTTTGTATTTGATTACCAAATGAAATTGTTTTAGGAAACCCATCCATCTGTAATGTCGATATTGTTGTAGTTTGGTTTGTTCTTGGAGATACTGTATGGGTTGATGATCTAGATGTATGATTGTTTCCTTCCCTAACAAGTTGTGTTTCCATTTATTTGCGCTTTGAACTAATGCATACAATTGTTTATCATATGTAGGATAGTTAACAACATATTGGTTAAAAGTTTCAGAGTGGTAACAAATAGGTGTATGATATTGAATCAATATTGCACCCATGGCGTATCCGCTGGAATTTGTCTCGATCTCAAAGGGTTGTTAAAGATTCGACAGTGATAATACTAGTACGGTACTGATCTTTTCCTTCAAAGTGTCGAAATATTTTTGTTTCTTTTCTCCCCACTGAAAAGTGTTCTTCACACTCGTTAAGGCATGAAAAGGAGATGCTATAAAGGAGTTTGAAATGAAACTCCTCCAATACTAGACTGCACCTAAGAAGTTCCGTATATCAGTTACACTTTTGGGCTCAGGACAATTTACAATTGCATCAATCTTGGAAGGATCAATTTTTAATTGTCCTCCCCCTACAATATGACCTAAGTACACCAGTGCAGTCTTAGAAAATTTATATTTGGACAATTTTACATAAAACTTTTCCCTTTGCAAAGTATCCAATACTTTCTTTACATGCCTCACATGTTCATCCCAATTCATGCTAAAAATAAGAATGTCGTTTAAATATACAATCATAAAATCATCTAGAAAAGCCCTGAATACATCATTCATCACACACATGAAGGTTTCTGGAGCATTACAAATCCCAAACGACATAACTAACCACTCAAACAATCCTTGTTTGGTTTTAAAGTCAATATTCCATGCATCATGTTCTGCAACCCTGATTTGATGGTATCCATTGCACAAATCCAACTTAGTGAATTAAACAACATTCTTTTACTCGTTAAGTAAATCATCTATACGAGGAAGAGGGTATCGATTTTTCACCATGATTTTATTTAAGGCTCGGTAATCGACACACATTCGCCATGTGCCATATTCCTTTGGCACCATCACGATCAGAGAACCACAAGGAGATGAGATGGGCTTGAAGAAACCTTGATCCAATAAGCCTTGTATCTTCTTCTTGATCTTTGTCATATCTACAACTAACATCCTGTACATGCCCACATTAGGAAGAGGAGAATCATGTTGAATATGTATTTCATGTTGGATTTCCCTCTTAGGAGGTAATCCATATGGTTCTTGGAAAATATCATCATACTTAGAAACAATATCGATTAATTATTTCTTATGATAAGGATCACATCCTTGGAAAGCATCGGATTTTATGACATCTTTCTCCCTTACGACCATGAGTACATATCTCTTATTAGTGTTTATGAGTCTCTTCATTTGACCTGCACTAACAAGTGTTGTGTTTACCCTCATGATGTGATCTCTAACAATATATTCCACTACCCCCTTAGTAAGGTGGTATTTGTTCTCATGATGAAAGAAGACTACTTTTCTATCATAAAGATAAGGACTCCCCAACACTATGCCACATATATCAAGTAATACAACATGCACATCCACTTCATCAATCAACTTTGAAGCAATAGCAAATATGACCCTACATTATTTGGTGACATTATTTTTTTTTGTAACACATACCCAACCAAGAGGATAAGGCTTTGGATGTGGTTTCGTTTCAAGACCCATCTTTTTGACAAGTGATTCATATATCAAGTTTACTTGGGAACTTGGATCAAACAATGTATCTATCTTAGTGTGTTTAGATACAACGCTTATGTGAAATAATTCATTCCTCTTTCATTCATCATCATGAGATTCATTATTGGAATTTGAACTAGAATGAAGGGAATCTTTACCTTGTACTCCAACCAATGTGATATTTCCTTCATCTCTTGAATTGGAACCAAGATCTTGTTGCACTATAGCAATGGTTTATGTCTTTCCCTTTCCACTGAACTGTTTCGGTCTCTTTTTTGATGTAGTTTCCAATAGTGTTCAGCATCATGACCACTTTTCTTGCAATGAGTGCAAGATGGATTTCCTTCTTCCCTCTTTACTGTGGCGGTATTCTTGTCCTTCCTTTTAAACTTCCTAAATGGGTTATGTGGGAGATTGGAAGGTTTCTTTGTGGGATCTTATTGAACATGCTTTCCCTTGTTCTCAAGGTTATTGGCTTGAACAAAAACTTAGTCAAGACTGGTGGGGTTAAACAATAACAAATTATGACGAATATAACTGTGAAGTGCGCCAATATACTTCATTAAAGTTTCATAAGAATACAAAGGAATGTTTAATGCAAGGGATTTCTTCCTAAATTATTCTATGAAACTTTGTATAGTTTGACCTTTACTTTGTCTTAAAGTTTTACATTCCATAATTGCTTTATGTAAATAACCCAATGGATAAAATTGCTTCCTTATCATTGATTTAAATTCCGACCATGAGGAAAGAAGATTACCACACTTACTTATGTCCCGAAGTTTTATCTCCCACCATACGAGAGTGGTGCCTTCCAACCGAAGAGAATCATGTTTCACTTTAACTTCCTCTTCATCAATATGTTGAACACGGCAATATACTTCAACCTGTCAGATCCATTTATCTATATTTTCAGGACTAACATCTCCATTAAACATAGGTAAAGCAAATTTTACATCAAGTTTTAATAATGGTTTCTTAAAATAGGCTTTATGACTAGAATGATGAGAATGATCAAAGGAAGAAGAACTAGAACTTGATGGTGAAGATGGAGGCTCAAAAGGGTCTCCTCCAGCCCCTTATTTTACCGAAGCATCATCATCAGCTTGTGCTTATGTTTTCTTCCCTTTATTCTTCGTCCTCTTATTGTAGTCTCCATACATTCGTTCAATCATTTCTAACACCCGATAAAATACCATATGGAATTTTTTCTCATGTTCATCACACTTGTCCTCTTCTGCCATTTTCTTCCTTTGGGATGCATGGCCAACTTTGGGATTGAAAGTATTAAGAGTTCCTTCACCTTGCTTATGCTTGGCCCTAGTAAGAGTTCACACTCAAAAATTCATGTCAAAGATCACTTCTCTGATACCAACATGATCCAAGATCTTTTCATCGAAGTGACTTATAAATAATTGTATTAAATGAGCATACATTAAAGTGCACTGTTAAAGAAGGGAAATCTCAATACTGAAGAGACATAAGAATAAAATATGAACACAAAAACTTGATAACGGAGTTGGTCCCCAGTGGACTACATCTTCGGGTCCTTCTCTCAAATGGGTAGGCCTTTTTATTAACTCAACAAAAGAATTTGGAAAAACACATAAGTATACCTCATTCTGGAATCAAGTTGTAGAAGATTTGCTTAGATTAGAAAACAAACAACACCATTGAATTCATCGCATCGAATTACCCAAAAATGACTGTCTCCATGCCTCAATCCGACTCTAGCACTCCCAGGCCCAAGAGAAATCTTGTCTCAGTTTCTGTGCTCTACGACCTACAATTAATGCCAAGAAAATGTCTTGTAAACCATGCCCAGCCATACTGTCACACGCCTCCTCCCTGCATTGGGCAGATTTCAATTTTTAAATAAAAATTCGGGCATTGTAAACAACAAAGGTCATTTGGCCTAGTGGTTGGCAGAGCTATTTTTAAGGCGTATATAGTGGGGGAGGTCTCGAGGTTGAGACCACGGGCCTCTTCTTTTGGGTGTTGGTTATAACATACATATATATATTAATGTGGTGGTTCCTCCAATATTTTAGTGGTGTTTTAGATTGACCGTTTGGTTCTAGATCTGGTGGGGTTCCGCTAGATTTGGCAGAGTCGTATTCTTTTTTATTTTTGAATTTCAGATCTCGAGCCCTCATTGGGTATTTTCCCACTGCCACATGGCAACCCATGATTGGGCCACGTGGAATCCAACCATTGGGCCACGTCAAACACCTCTACAGTTACCTTCCACGTCAGTATATCGTCTTCCACCTCAGCTTCCACATCATCCTTTACGTCACCTGCCATGTTACAGTATGGTCTGCCACGTGTCTCTACTGACTGCCACATGGTGATTTTTCATTGGTCCACGGATCGACCTGAAAAATCCAAAAATGAGTGACACATGGCAGCCTCCGGTGTTTCCACGTCACCATGTTGATGTCATGTTGATGTCAGGATGACA
Source organism: Picea engelmannii (assembly GCA_009831015.1). Taxonomy (NCBI): domain Eukaryota; kingdom Viridiplantae; phylum Streptophyta; class Pinopsida; order Pinales; family Pinaceae; genus Picea; species Picea engelmannii. The sequence continues at coordinate 377,635 of ML777463.1, read as the reverse complement.
CGTTTCGCCTCCTTCATGTGACACGTACATTGTACAGATGTTGATGTCATCTGTACTGATTTTGACGTCAGTAGTATGGATGTTGACTCATCTCCTACTGACTGGGCTAGGTTGACCAAACTTTGACTACGAATATATTTTGGTCCGTAACTCTGTTTGATGAGTTGTTTACATCATTTTAAATCTTGTGATGTGCTCTTTGTGTTGATGCCATTTTCACTGAGTTTTGAGGACTTTGATTTTTTTCCCTTTCTCTATCTATTGAGGCCATTATGAGCTTCCTGAGTTCTGAGTTTTCCTTAGTCTTCTCTGGATCCTTTTTTAATCACATAGTGTTGATCATGGCGTTGCTTGTACTTTCCATTGGACTTGTGTAAAATATCTTATACATGTTGGCGAAAGTGATGGATTCATTCAATGAACCATGTGGCTTTATCATCTTTACTGTGAGCATGCAACGGTTTTCCCTGGGTGGACGCAAGGGGTAGTGCAACATCCATGTGACCCAATGGTTGAAATAACAACCCCACCTAAAAGGGGATGTGGTTAGTTGAGGTATGTATGGCTCTGTTGTAACTTTGATGAACATAAGGAATATTGTCATCCCATGTGCATGGATGCTTGGAATTGTACATCCGCAAGACATCTGGTTGACAACCGCAGTTTGACCATCCATATGGGGGTGGAAGGCAGTGGATTTGGTGATATTGGTGTCCAGCAGTGACCAGAGGCTCGAACAGAATGTGTTGAGGAACCGACTGTCCCGATTTGAGACGATAGTTTGGGGAATCCCAAAATGTACCCACACTCATTCAAAGAAGAACTTTGAAGTGGCCTCTAATGTGATTCTCTTCTTGAGGACGTCCAGAATTTCCATCTTGGAAAAGTGATCAACCACCACAAAAACACAGTCATTTCCCCCTTGGTTGATGGAAGGCCCAACATGTAGTCCATCAATATGGATTACCTGATCCTTTCAGGAGTAGGTAGAGGGGTGTGCATGCCTTGTTTCTTAATGGTTGGTTTTTCTATGGCATAGACAGTGTAGGACCTGGTATACTTGTTGACATCCTATCAAAGTTTCAGCCAATAAAAATGTTGTTTCAATACTGGCACTGTATTTTCTATGCCGAAGTGTCCTGCCACCCAATTATAGTGAGCTTCCCAAATCATATTCTCTCACTCTCTTTATGGAATACAAATATGGACCAAATGGAAAAACAAGTTGTCTTGAAGGTGTAAATCAATGACAATTGTTTTGGTTCCCAGCATATGATAGGTGGTGGAAAAGTTAGGATTGCTCTCATAGATATGGTGCCATCCAGAGGTCTCATGGCCACAGGAGTTGATCATCATGGTGAGTTCTACCACTAGAGGTCAACTGAGGAAATCAATGATGTTGTTGGATCTTCTGGTTTTATACTTGATGTTGAGGTGGAACTGTTGCAAGTATGTGGACCACTTCTGATGGTGGTCATTCTAAAATTTTCCTTGTGTCTACATGAACTGTAGAGGCTTATGATCAGTCTGGATGATTTTCTCCTTCCCTAGAATGTAATGCCTCCACTGGCAGGAGGCTTTCATAATGGAGTACATTTATTTTCCATAAGTAGGTTACTTACGGATGACATTTTATAGTGTCTCATTATGATAGGCCACAGGATGTTCATGTTGAGTGAGGAATGAACCCATAGCATAGTATGAAGCATTGGTCTCAATCTCAAAAGGATGTTGCAGGTCAGGTAATGAAAGCATAGTGGATGAGCACAGGCACTCATTCAAATCATCAAATTATTTTTTTTGTGATCTTCCCCACACAAACTTGGCCTTACCACCACCCCTGGTCACTTGGCTAAGGGCCCATTTGATATGGGAGAATCCCAACACAAACCTGCAATAGAAATTGGAGATACCTAAGAAGCTTCGAAGCTCAGTGAGTATGGTCGGGGTTGGCCAATCATGAATGACCTAGATCTTGGTGGGATTGACATGCACCCCATGCTTATCAACAATGTAGCCAAGGTATTGGACCCTATCCATGCCAAAAGAGCATTTTTTCAAATTTGCATATAGCTTGTGCTGCCATAGGGTGTGCAGAACCTATTGAATGTGTTGGAAGTGTTCCGCCCAAATCTTGTTGAATATGAGGATCTCATCCAAATACACCACCACAAAATAATTAGTGAAGGGCTGCAAGATATCATCCATCATCCTCATGAAAGTTTTTGGGGCATTTTTCAAGCATTCAAAAATACCTTCTTTGGACTTGAAGGTAGTCTTCCATACATCAGTCTTCTCTATTGGGATCTGGTGGTAGTCAGACTTCAGATCAATCTTGTTGAATTATTTATCCCCCTTGAGTTGGTCATTGGGATCATCAATTCAGGGAATCGGGTACCGATTCCTGACTCTGATTTTATTTAAAGATCGGTAATCGATGTAGAGTCGTCGGGTCTCATATTTCTTCTACACAAGCACAATTGGGCTTCAAAAAGGTGATTATATTGGTTGGATGTGCCCCTTTTGGAGAATCTCTTGGATCTAGTGCTTTATTTCCTCATTTTCCAATAGAGAGTGGTGATAGACTAGCCCATTGGGTACCTGAGTGGGTGAGGAGAAGATGTTTTTGTATTCTTCCATGATCTTATCCACTTGCTTCTGTTGCGTGGAAGCACCTTCCATGGAGGCTATGTATGTGGCTATGACCTTCTACTTGCTTTGAGATTGAACCACGAAGAAGAAAAATTTCTCGGTTTGAGAGATGACCTTCCTGCATTTCTTGGAAGAGATCAAGGAAACATCAGTAGGTGGGACTACCTTGGGTATCTTGTACAATTTCCTGTCCAAAGTAATAATAACACTACAAGTCCTAGACTCATATACAACATGGTGTTTCCATAAATAAGGTTGGCCAAAAAGAATTTCACAAATTTAAAGGGGGGGAGATATCACACAATACCTCATCTTTGAGAGGTTTGATGTTCTAGGGAAGGAGGCATTGTTGGCTGAGACGAAGATTTCTTCCTTGGCGGAGCCATCCGATGGTGTATAAATGTGGGTGTGGTGTTGTTGGCAAGGCCAACCACTTGACGACCTCCACTAAGATGAGGTTCTTCTGGATGTAGCTATCAACAATGAATTGTAGAGGATTACCCTTCACCCACATCTATGAATGAAAGAGGTGCTCTCCTTCCTCAGGTTCCTCAGGCTCACCAGGATGGATCTTAGTGGTAGAGATGGTGGCACTAGGTTCTGTGTCAATTATTTGTCCCCCCTTTTCTAGTTTTGAGTCAGATTTGGAACCCACATCTGATTCATAGGCTTTCACCTCAACCACCAATGACTTCTTTGAGCAAAATTCATAAGTGTTATGTCAGGGGATCTTATGGAACTCACACCACTTCCTCGTGTCTTTCTTCGTCTTCCCATTGTCCTTATTTGTTTATGGATTAGAATGGTTGTCCTGAGGGTGTCCATCCTTGCTCTGGCCTATGTTCTATGGGTTGGGGCTGCCCTTTCTATGATTATATTGTGAGGGGTTCCCAGACCCAGACTGTCGTGTCTTTTATTTGAGCTTCTTGTTGATTTTAACAACATATCAATAGGCAATACCCAAGGACGATTTTTCCAAAAACTCCATTTCTATCTGGATATATATATATAAAGACCTCCGTTGTACTTGAGCACCATATTTTGCTCAAAGTCTATGATACCCAACTTGGTGTGCAAGGTATGGAATACATTTGTGAACTTTGGCATTGTTTGGTCCCTTTCCTGCCACAGTGTAGTTCATTTTGTATATAAGTCATCATAACTTCCAACATGGTAGTATTTTTCCTTAATAACATCCCTGAAAAAATCCCAGGGGGGTGCGATTACAAATAATGCAGATTCCTCAGTTTCCTTTTGCTCATAGAAAGTCTCCCACCAATATTTGACATGAGGAATGGCCTTAAGGAGAACAAATATAATATTTTCTCTGTCTATAAAGTTATGGATAGAAAATATACCCTTCTAGCAGATTTAACCATTTTTCTACATCATCTTCATCTATTTGACCTTCAAATATAGGGATATCAAAGTTGATTTGTACCTTGAAAGGGGTGTCGCCACCGCTTGAGGAAGATGTGTGGCTTGTCAATAGTCATTAAAGGATTTGTGCAAAGTTATCCATCATATTGTTCCTTTTTCGATCAAGGGATTCCTTGAGAAACATTTTGAAAGGATCTCATGTCCCATCGTCTTTCTTTTCTCCTGCCATGGAAGGTTTCTTGGGTGTGCGATAGAAGTTTTCCTTAAGAGAAAAAAGCTCGAGACCCAACTCTCTATACCTTGACCTCGTCGAGGACATGCACTAAAAACAAAAAGGAGCTAACCACTTTGATACCACTGATCCGGATTTATGAGAAGAATGAAATAAAAACACATATATATAATATTAACACAGAGACATAGTGAATAATAACAGAGATGCAGTAAAACTTGACTTCTATTAAATAAGAAATATGTTGAAACTATAAAATGCAGACTGAAACAAGCTTGCTAGAATGGTGGTATCTTATCTCTAAGAAGAGATGTGATGGTTATGCTCATTCACAAGAATATGAGTACAATGAGGTTCCAAAGGCCTTTTCAAATCAACATGAATTCCAAATCCCTAGACATCCAAAAACCTAACCCTAGGAGATGAAGCGCCAAAACTCATGCGGGCCACGTTGGGGTAAGTTGGTACATCAAATTCTCAGGGTCGTAACTTTTTCATACGATCTTTGTTCTAGGCACACAATAGTCCATTGGAAAGGTCTATCCAAGCACTATAAATTATGTCATCACACACTAACTACATCTACAGTTTGATTGTGGCAGGCCCAAAAAACGTTGTTTAGGGCCTCAAAATGGCCTCGAAAGTTTAGGACCCAAAAAGGTAGACACAAACTGCCAAGATGAAAATTAAAACTTCCACAATGAAATATGTATGTGAGCTAGTTGGAATAGATGGGTGGCCATCGATATCCACCTAGATCAAGGATCTTCGAGAAAGTCACTTGAAAGATGTCAAAATAATTATTCATTATCTCAAGGGTAGCTCTCATCTTGGTATAAAATATTAAAAAAAGTTGAGACATGTTAGTTGGTTTCACTGACTCCAAATGGGTCAGTGAAAATGATAATCACAATTCCACCTTTGGCTATGTGTTTCACTTCAGCACTGGACTACTAGTTTGGGACATGCACTAAAAACAACAAGGAGTTAACCACTCTGATACCACTGATCTAGATTTATGAGCAGAATGAAATGAAAACACAGATATATAATATTAACACAGAGACAGTGAATAATAATAGAGATACAGTAAAACTTGACTTCTATTAAATAAGAAATATGTTGAAACTGTAAATGTAGACTAAAACAAGCTTGCTAGAATGGTGGTATCTTATCTCTGAGAAGAGATGTGATGGCTACGCTGATTCACAAGAATATGAGTATAATGAGGCTCCAAAGGCCTTTTTAAATAAACATGAATTCCCAAACCCTATACATTCAAAAACCTAACCCTAGGATATGAAGCGCCAAAACTCATGTGGGCCCCATTGGGGTAAGTTGGTACATCAACTTCCTAGGGTCGTAACTTTTGCATACGATATTTGTTTTAGGCGCATGATAGCCCATTGGAAAGGTCTATCTAAGGAATATAGATTATGTCATCACACTCTAATTCCATCTATACTATGATTGTGGTGTGCCCAAAAAATGTTGTTTAGGGCCTCAAAAAGACCCCAGAAGTTTAGGACCCGAAAAGCTAGAAAAAAACTGCAAAGATGAAAACTGAAACTTCCATGATGAAATATGTATGTGAGCCAGTTGGAATAGATGGGTAGTCATCGATATACACCTAGATCAAGGATCCTTGAGAAAGTCACTTGAAAGATGTCAAAATAATTATTCATTATCTCAAGGGTACCTCTCATCTTGGTATAAAATATTGTCAAATTTTAGACATGTTAGTTGGCTTCACTGACTCCAAATGGGTCAGTGAAAATGATGATCGTAATTCCACCTTTGGCTATGTGTTTCACTTCAGCACTGGACTACTAGTTTGGTCATGCAATAAACAAAGGGTATTCTTCCTATCAACTACATAAGCTAAGTGTCATACCACCATCAATGTAGGTACTAAGGAAACTTGGATTCACCAAATATTGGGTGAACTTGGGTTTCCTATTCATTCCTTGACCATTATTCATTATGACAATTAGAGTGCAATTCAAGTTGTTGTTGATCATGTTGCACACTATAAAATGAAGCATGTTGAACTACATGTTCACTAATTGAGACAGTGGGTTGAAGAGAAAGTTGTTACTCAGGTTCAATGTAAAATGGATGATAATATTGATGATATATTAATCTAGGAGGATCTAAGGAACTCTCACAAAGGTAGAAGAGGATCTAGAACACTCACAGAGGTCCTAGAGAATAAATAAATGCTCAAAATTTGATCATCTAAAATCATCTTTAAAATGAAATCATTGCGTAAAGATCGTCGTCATCTTTCCAATGATGCAAATTGTGTCTCAAACAGAGCTTGTATGCAAACGTTATGAGCAGGAAAAGTTTGGTAAAAATAGGAAAAAAATGGTGCCACATGGAAGCACTAGAAGGTGACATGTGGCATGGTGACATCACTAGTGATGTGGAACAACAAGGTGACATGGAAGATTATTTGGCATGTATAGTCAGCAGATGAGTTGGCACGTCCAAGTGGTTCAATCAACATTTGACACCTGGAACAAGTTAGCGAATGAGAGGTTTCCACATGGCAACCCCTCATTGGCCATTAAATGTTTTGGTTATGTAAAATTATTATGGAGTCCATGGGGTTCGAACCCATGACCTCCCCACTACCAAAATCCTTCACATAGCCCTCCATACCAATACACCATACGTTGTTCCTTTATAAGTTTATGGCATATATTATATTTAATTTAATGTATAGTGTTATATGGAGGGGGGGAGGGGCTAGCCCCCAGCCCCTGTTCATGTTATAAATCACGCAACCTGAACCTTAACATTCATAAGGCTTAACGCCTATTATGCAGGAGGTTTATTTGTAACATATATATATATATATATATATATATATATATATATATATATATATATATATATATATATATATATATAGTTTATAACTATATACGATATATATGTTATATACCATATGATTTAACAAACAAACGGATATATAACCATATATATCCCATGCACAGTAGTCAAACCATAGACCTCCGCTATAATAGCAGGTGTTTTTAATCACTAGACCAACACCCCCAGTTTTAACGAAGATTCCACTAAAATTAGCAAAATCAGTTGCCAACTAAATTTAGAAGTGGTTTTGGAGACCCAGCTATATATTGGGCATGGATCCCAAGGCAGCACAGATCCCTATGTGTATGCATCCTGATACAACACAAAGTTCGAGGTAGGGACATGGCATAGATTTCAAGACTGTATGAAATTGTATGGAATTATGTGCAAGTACATCATAATCTTGAGTTGCGTCTTAAAGCATTCCAAATGGTACCTTAATGGATTTTTAAGTGTCTTATATCAAAATTGCACGCCTTTTCACAAGGATCGTGAATATGAGATCATTTTTTTAATTTAAGGTCATCTATAATATTTTTACATCATAGTTTCATTAATGACCTTGTAGCACATTGCTTTGCATTCCATGAGGTACTTTGACGCAATATGGCCAATATTATACTCATTTTTCTCAATTTTTCGCAAGGATTTCAAATATGAACTATGTTTGTGCATTTGAGTTGTGGATTGTCAAAGAAACCTCAATATTGTCTTATTTGGTCCATTTACATATGTGTTTTGGTATCTTGAAATAAAGATAATCAGTTTTCATTTGGTTGAAAGAACTTAAAGATGAAACAAAACATGCATCATCATTATTATTTCTTGAGTTCTTTTATTTTCTGCCAAGTTATCTCAATTGCACTTCAAATTAATCATCATATAGGGGTTTTGGATAAAGGACACATCATCATCATTTCTTCAAATCACCTCAATAGATCCTAGAATTTATATGGGAATCAAGTTAGATGATGCATTTTTATTTTGAAAGAATAAGTGGTGTCTAAATATTTTCAGATCAAATGGTATCAGAGCAGGTAGTTGGATCTCCCTTCTTTGAGAGAAGTGGTGTCATAGCAAGTTTTGACATGTTTTTGCAAGTTGTTGGTGTGACAAGGTTTAAAAAATCAAATTGGTGAAGGTTTTGAAGGCTCTTTTAAAGAGGACAAGATGAGTAAAGACTTGATCAAATTGAGGCTACAAAAAGATATTAATTGACAAATCCAACAAGAGAATGTTGAGTTGAGGATGCAGTTGCAATCTCTTGGGGAAGAGAAGAAAAGGTTGGAGGATCGATTGTTACATCATGAATAATTTCATATAAGTATCTTTTATGATATGGAAAAGAAGTGTCAGTTATGGGCCCCATTCCATCAAGTAGAGAATGAGAAATATTCGGTGCAATTAAAGGACAAGTTATTGGCACAGTAACATGCAGGTGAGTAGATGGAGAAGCCAAAGTATCCTATGTAAGATATGTCATCACCTATTAAAGGGTTATAAGAAGCAACCAAGGCAAAGGAAAGACCTCATTATGCAAGATTTGTATATGAGTAAGTTGGAGAATGTTCAAAGACAACTGAAGAGGCTCAGCCAGAACAAGTTCTCAGTCTTGGTAAAGGGATGAAGACTATCACTCATGAGTTGCACATGAGGGATGGAAGAAAATTTGTGTATGTGCAAGATAATCCCTCTAAGAAGAAGGTTAAAGGAAAGAAATATATTTCCAAAAGGGAAATGAAGTATGTGTTTCTTATTGTAATAAGAGTGGACATCGAATTGAGAAATGTTGGACACTTCATCCGCACTTATGTCCGAAAAAAAACCAGAGAGATGCGAAAGAACTTGTAATAAGACAAGCAACAATGTCTCTAGATGAAGATATAAGTAAAGAATGATTCTTGATGGTTGGTCTTGGAAAGGTGATTTATGAAGACATCAAATAATGGTTCGTGGATAGTGGCTCATCGCGCCACATGACAGTGATGAGATCCATTTTTTTAACATTCACAAAAATCAATGCAGATTGCTATGTTGGATCTAGAACCAACACCAAGAAAGAAATTAGAGGATATGGATATGTGAGATTCCATCTCAGGTTGGGAGGATTTCTGGGGATTGAAAATATGTGATATGTTCCATACCTAAAGGTTAACCTACTCTCAGTTGTATCATTTGAAGATGATGGTTATATTGTCACATTTAAGGATGGTCAAGTACTTGTGCATTCAAGGGAGGTTTCCCCAGACACATCTATAGTACTTGGTGTTCGCAAAGAGAGGATGTATAGGTTACTAGGAATACATATGGTATGGACAAATGGTTTCTTATAATTGTATTCTATATCAGATTCAATGTCAGATTTTGTATCAGCATTAGAGGCATTGTCAGAGGTCGAAAGTTGCGAGAATCCTCCCAGTACAATGGGAATGATAAGTCCATAAGTAAACCTTTGAAAACATCATTGAATAAATGTGTATTTATAAATTATTTGTACAATATGTATATGTAAATATTTTTTAAGGTTTGTTTAAGGCTTGTGGGCTACTCATTGTAAATTTTATGAGTGAGAGGGACTCTGTAAAGATATCTATATGGACACCTTGTATGAGTGAGAGGAATTTTGTAAGAGAGTCTATATATTACCACCTTATATTGTTGCAGAGGGATAAGAATCTTGAAGGTATTTCCAAACCTTTTTCAACATCAGTGAAGACAATTGCATTGTCTCATAATCAACTAAAGACTACATATGGATCAAATTGTCTAGTCAACATTCTTGATTCTGAAGAACTGTAAGTGAAGGAACAGAAGGATGTAGGCAATTGGAACATGTAGATCAAGAGCTCAACAACAGTAATTGTCAACAAGACCTCATATGGATCTAATTGTCTAGTCAATATTCTTGATTATGAAGAACTATAAGTGAAGGAACAGAAGGAGGTAGTGAGTTGGAACATGTAGATTAAGATCTCAACAACAGTAATTTTCAACAAGACTACATATGGATCGAATTTCCTAGTCAACATTCTTGATTTTGAATAACTGTAAGTGAAGGAACAGAAGAATGTAGATAGTTAGAGCATGTCTATCAATAGTAGGAAGAGCATCGAAGTAATGAAAAAATCCTTAGAGCTGATGAGAGGTATATACTTAAAGATATATACCCATTATATGTCATGTTCGTGGATGTATACCTTGAACAGAAACAATCAAGGCAGGTACAAATGATAACAGTAAAAACAAAATTGTTCTTCAAGGAAGGAGTGACAATGGACAAGTGTTCATTCGGGTACTTCTACATATACATTAGCAATACAAGAAAAACAAGTCGAAATGGGCAAGGCATAGATTATCATTTGACTTGGTTTCAAATTGGCCGAGATAGACTATATTCAACAAAGGCGATGGAAGGGAATGTTGAAATACAAGATTCAGATATTATAGAGATTCAGTGTATGCAGAATTTTATTATACAGGAATTCATAAGCCAGAACCAAAGATACATATATTAGCTATAGTGCCAAAGGCCGGAGTTAGAGTTATGTTCCATAGAAGAAAATATAGGTACATTGATCCGATATCCAATATTTGAGGTCAATCCAAAATGAGAAAATGAGTACAAAATGTTTAGCAAGATGGAAGAGTGAAGAAGCTTCATCACTAATTCACTAATTAGAGAATTTTAGTAAGATGGAAGAGTGAGTTAGAGTTAGCATCACTAAGTTGTTGAATATTAATACTTTTGGAGGTCCAAAAGTTATTTAGTGGGAAGGTGTGATCTAGGAGGATCTAAGGAATGCTCACAGAGGTCCAGGAGGATGCAAAACACTCACAGAGGTCCTAGGGGATCCATAAATTATCAAAATTAGACTATCTCAAATCATCTCAAAAATGACATCATTGCGTAGAGCTCGTCTTCATCTTTCCAATGGTGCAAATTTTATCTCAAACATAGCTCATGTGCAAAAGTTATGAGAAATCAACGTTTGGTTAAAACATAGGTGCCATGTGGCAGCACCAAAAAGGTGACACATAGCATGGTGACATCACCATTGATGTGGAAAAGTAGGGTGACATTGCATATTGGTTGGCATGTACAATCAACAGATCATTTGGTAGGTCCAAGTGGTTCAATCAGCATTGGACACATGGAACAAGTTAGCCAATGAGAGACTACCACATGGAAGCCCCTCATTGGCCATTAATGTTTTGGTTATGTAAATGTGGAATAGGTTTGCCAATGAGAGGTTTTCACATGGCAGCCCCTCATTGGCCATTAATGTTTTGATTATGTAAACATGGAACAGGTTAGCCAATGAGAGGCTTCCACATGGAAGCCCCTCATTAGCCATTAATGTTTTGGTTATGTAAAATTACTATGGAGTCCATGGGTTTCGACCCCATGACCTCCCCAATACCCAAAGCCTTCACATAGCCCTCCATACCAATGCACCATACATTGTTCCTTGATAATATTATGGCATATATTATATTTAATTTAATGTATAGTGTAATATGGAGGGGGGAAGGGGCTCAAAGCTATCCCCCAACCCCTGGTCATGGTATAAACCATGTGACCCAAACCTTAACATTCACAAGGCTTAACGCCTATTGCATGGGAGGTTTATTTGTAACATATATAAACTATATATAGTATATAGTTTATAACTATATACTATATATATGTTATATACCATATGATTTAACAAACAAACATATATATAACCATATATATGCCATGCACAAGAGTCGAACCATAGAACTTCGCTATAATAGCTGCTGGTTTTAACCACTAGACCAACGCCCCCAGTTTTAGCGAAGATTCTGCTAAAATTAGCAAATCAATTGCCAACTAAATTTAGGAATGGTTTTGGAGACCCAGCTATGTATTGGGCATGGATCCCAAGGCCACACAAATCCCTATGTGCACACATCTCGAGACTACACCGAGTACGAGGAAAGGACAAGGCATGGATTTCTATATTATATGAAATTGTATGGAAGTACATGCAAGTACAACATAATCTCGAGTTGCACCATAAAGCATGTCAAATGGTACCTTAACGTATTTTTAAGTGTATTATATCAAAATTACACGATTTTTCGCAAGGATCACAAATATGAGGTTGGTTTTGTAATTTAAGGTCATATGTAAAAATTTTATGGAAGAGTATCATTAACAACCTTGTCGCACATTGTTTTGCATGCCATGAGGTACTTTGACGAAATATGTCCAATATTATACTCATTTTTCTCAATTTTTCGCAAGGATTTCAAATCTGAACTTTGTTTTTGCATTTGAGTTGTGGATTTTCATAGCAGCCTCATGATTGGTTTATTTGTTCTATTTACATATGTGTTTTGGTATCTTGAGATAATGATAAGCACTTTTCATTTGGTTGAAAGAATTTAAATATGAAACAAAGCATGTCATCATTATTATTGTTTGAGTTCTTTTATTTTCTGCCAAGTTATCTCAATTGCACTTAAAATCAGTCATCGTAAAGGGGTTTTGGATAAAGGACACATTGTTATCATTTCTCTAAATCACCTCAATAGATCCTAGAATTTATATGGGAATCAAGTTAGACGTTTCATGTTTATTTTGAAGGAATAAGTGGTGTCTAAATATTTTCAGATCATATATTTACCAAACCTTTTTATGAATCTAAGTGTGTCAAACTATGTACTATGATTGAGCTTCAAGAAACTGCAATTATGAGGGGTTATCCTACTGACATAATCCCACCTCCTAAATCTCCAAAACCACGTGTTGGTGGGGGGGTGTTGTAACCTCATGTTTCGATGGTTCATCTCAGATTTTATGGAGATAGTCAATCGATCAATTGACTAGCAGTTGGAGATAGTCAATTGGGTGGTCGACTAGATAGTCAATTGGATAATCAACTAGCCATTGGAGAAAGTCGGTTGGTATATCGACCAAATGAGTAGTTGACTATGTGTTGGAAAACTAGATGGTTGGGTTAACTTGGTAAGTTGATTAGATGATGCAATAGCATATATTTTCTTATATTTGTTCCAACCACTGATGGTTTTATGTGGACAAGATCTTCCCAATTTTAAGGAAATTTGTTAAATCCAGAAACTATAAATGAAGAACCTAATGGGTCGATCAAACAATAACATCTCATATGGTGAAGTATGTTCTATGATGCATTGTGATGTTGTTCTAATCACAATGTGGTATGTTTAAGTGCTATAATGGTGTCTTTCGACACCATTGATCTTCTTTGAAGTTTATTTCTCTTCATGTATTCTACATTTTTTTTTATTAGTCCTTCAGTGTTACACCTAATTCCCAACATGGATTTCAATACAATCTTACTGAAATTAGAAGGTAAGGATTCCATTTTTGTGGTAGTGGATAGAATCCCAAAATATGCACATTTTCGGGGAATTCAAAGTACATATACAAAAATTCAAGTGACAGAAGTGTTCATGAAGTAAATTCATAAACTTCATGGATTTCCTAAATTAATAGTAAGTGACAGAGACCCAGAATTCATAGGAAAATATTGGAAAGAATTATGGAAGATGAGTGGAACAACACTAGCCATGAATTCAGCATATCATCCACAAACAAATGGTCAAACATAAATAGTTAACAAATGTTTAAAGGTTTATCTACATTGTTATTCTTCAGAAAAGCAATCTCAATGGGTGAAGTGGAATCCTTTAGAAGAATGGTGGTATAATACCACCTATCATACATCTACTAAGATGTCCCCATTTGAATCCCTTTATGGATATCTAGCTCCTAGTATTTCATACTTTTTGCAGGATATACAGAGTGCAATAAATAGAGTCACACATTGAGAAGACTAAACAAAAATTTATTATTGTTAAGGAAAAACTTCAAATGGAATGAATTTTTTGTTGTTAGTGGTAGCATCGGATAGGTACTTATCATTTGCATGTTTTTAGAATGTGGAAATCATCGAAAGTCTTCTATCCTTGAGTTTAATTTAGTTAAAAGAAATTAATTAAAGCAAAAGGGTTTTTATTAGTTAATTGAGTTATTTAAGGAAAGTGCTAAAACTAATTAGCATGTAATATTAGCATGTAAATCTCAAGTGGTTGTGAGAAGTAATCTCAATCATCAATCACTTTGGAGATTATGTTTAGATTATAACTCATGATTATAAAAGAAAGGATAGGGTGAAGGAGGAAGACACTTGTGTGAGGTATACTTGTGAGAGACTTTGGTGAGAGATGAAGGTCAAGAATTTTAGTGAGATGCCAAGGTCAAGGATAGAAAAGAATAAATTTTTCTAGTGTGAGGAGTGAAGAAGTAGAGACAGGCTTTTGATTACACTAAAGTGAGGAGATATCACTAGTTGGGTGAAGTAATTTCATCCAAGTGTTGATATAGAGAGGGTTGGATCAGGAAGGAAAGTGATTCAATATATTGGATAGGTGGAGAAGGATGTCTACATAGATATCATACAAGTCAATAAAAAGAGAGAGTAGAGGCAGTCGTAGGTGCATTCAACTGATTGCAGCCAGAGTAAAGCGTAGCATCGTACAAAATTTGTTGTATAGATTTTTTGTCCATGTACGTGGGTCTCAGTGGATACAGTTGCATATGTACGTGGGTTTACTGAAGGAAGTGTATTGGTACACAATCGTACAACAAAACAAAAATTTCCAGGTTTTTCTGTAGTGTATATTCTCTTAGTGGGCCATTTTCCCTATTACGGGAGTCTTGAGGGGTCCAAACTCGCCCAAAAACAGCAAGGGGTACTCCCTGGTATAAGGTCCCAATTAGAATATACACTGTTTGGTTTAGGATTCCTATCCAAAATTTGGCTCGACTACCATTTATTGTTGTCTTTTGGTTTTTCATACTGGTTACGGTCTGGCGTACCAATGAGGTGAGTGGATGCAATGAAAATATGTAGATGAAGACCAGTATGTAGAAATAAACTAGCCTATCACTAATATATACTAACCTATCCTAGATAGGCGCATGCTAAAGTAACTGGTGAGTTATAATGTGAGCAAAACTTTGCAAAGTATTTAATATAGTTAGTTGTATAAAAAGAGAAATATTGCAAGCAATAGCATATATACATGTATAATCAGATTAGTCTAGATCACAACAACATATACTGTAATAAATCACAAAGATCAAGGCATTGAAATATTCAAAGCAACACTAATAAGTGTAGAATGATTAAGATTCTATAAGAATTAATCTACTACAAACAAAGCGTTCTTACAGTCCATAGAAATAACAAATATCTTCACTTGAAGTAGTTCAAAGCTTCGATCAATTTCTACACAAAATTCCTTCTATAACATGTTGGCACTGAGGGCTTCTCAATATTCATTAACATTTTATAAGTTCTTGAAACATTTCTTAGGTATATACAATGCTTGAAAAGCCAAAAACAAATCATCCTTCAAGGAGTCTCTAGTCTTTTTTTATTCAAATAATAGTAACTCATATTTGTCTTTTCGCCTTCTTTTTGAAGAGGTAGTTACAAAAAATTTCATATTCCCTTCTCTTATGACAAGTGGAAAAAAGGGACGAAACTTGAGGTAGTTAGGAAAAGGAAAAAAGGAAAAACAATTGTTTGTCCTTTTCCTATGAACTTTTTTCTCTGGAGATAAGTTGTCCAAACTTCCAACTGGTTATACAATGACTCAATTATCCTGTAAGATAGTTGCTCCAACATTGCTTCGATCATGGAAATGCTATTGTCCAAGGCACTCGTATATTTCTCTAATATTATCATGTAATCATGTATCATAGTATGGAGCTTCATCGGCTGTAATAAAGGTTTATCAATAAGATCAGTTGAGACAAAGGTTGATGCTTCGACTATTTGTCTCCTTTGACTTGTACTTTCCTTAAATGCATTCACTAATTCTTCCATGACCAAATCGAATATCTAACCTTGGAATTCTACCTTGCCTAATCAACTCTTGAGTAGATTTGTGAGTTCTTGAACATATCCCCATTTCCTTGGTTACTTATTTGTCCACCCATTTCCCTACCTACTGACAATGGTATAATGTGTATAGGTATGTTTTCTTCATTGATTTCAAGGGTCTATACAATTTTGGAGGCATATTAGGATTCTCTACTATCAAAGTATCAATATCTGTTATACCTTCTCGAATAGTGTTGTGTTGTGTCAGTTACATTTTTATCCAGTCATTTTGTTCAATAACTGTTGCACCAATTTTTGGAAGAGATGCAGATTGGCATACATATCGATGATGGCACCTTTCATATTAGTCCTCACTTTTTCCGTGTTGGCTTTAAAAATGAGGAGACTTTTTTCATCTATCTTAACTTGATGGAGCCTCTCTTCTAACTCTTTGATCCTCATTTCCTTTTCCTCGTTCTGTTGGAACAACCTTTGTATGTTTTCCACAGTTGCATCCATGAATGAAAATCCTGCCCTAGTCGTTTCCACAAGGTCTTCCCTGACATCTCTTGTGATGGGAACCTGGGTCACTTCTAACAAAGGAGCTTCTTATGCTACTGGAACCTTTTTAATTCTTTCCTATATGATTCATACAGTTTTTCTATCATATGTGAAAAAATGGAGATCCAATATTTCGGTTGACCGAAAAGGTTCCCAAGGTCCAAGACCTAAACCACTACTCATTGTTTTTGCTACTATGTCAATGGTGGACATTCTAGGGACATACAATTCCATCGAGTCGGTGTCACCCTCTCTATCATATGCATTCTTTTTCTATCATTCTTCTTAGCAACTTTGTCTACTGCTTCCTTTGCTACTAATTTTGTTTCTACCCTCGTCGCTTCAGCTAACTCTTTTTCCTTCTTGGTGGAAAATTTCACTTCAGCCTCCACTTTTTCTTTTTCTTCATTCTCTTCCCAGTCTTTAGATTTGTCAACTTCTATCTTTTTTTTCTTTTTAGCATCATTTCTACTTTTCAACACCTTCTCTTTGTCCCTTCTCTTTTTATCAGTTGCTTCTTCCTCATCTTCTTCTGTAGAACATGAATGAGTCGAGACGGAGATAAGACAAGATATCTCAGCTTCATCTCTCTCTGCATCTTTCCTGGTTGATTCTCTTGTAGCTTCTTTGTCCTCTATATTTCCTTTTGGTTGACCTTGACTGTTGAAAATAACCTCGTCATATGTCCTAGAATTTTTATGTACTCTTTATTCTTTCCAAAACTCGGTGGTGTACTCGTAAGGGAGTATCATGTTATGAATATGCTCTTTGATGATGTTCTTAGGGTCGTGTCTCCTGAATATTTCCTCTCCAAAATTGTAGAAAAGCAAGATGTCTACTTCTTCTTGGGCTTGTTTGATGTTTTCAAAGAAGTAGTTACCAATGTAAATAGGAAATGGCAGCCAAATAGCTTTCTTCAATCTATATAACATTCCTTTGACCCCATGTATGATCGTTTGATATGTTATTTCCTGAAGGAAAATACTTTCGGGGATTGTCCTAGAAAGTAGATGAGGTGATTTCATTGCAATGTATATCCTTATATATGTACCATGTTCCATTAAATACCAATCCCCAATCCTCCTTATAACTGCTATGGCCTTGTCGATCATACAAGGTGGGGAGGTGAAAAAAATAAACTCGTATACTGGGGAAAGGAAGTGTTCACAGATCCTTTGATAATCCATGCGATATTTTTTCTCCCAAATCACCTTTTTGTAGATATGGATAGTGGCATCAATGGGAAACCAAATCCATCCCATGTTCGATTATTTGTGAGTGATGCACATTATGTCTAGAAGGTATGAACACATATGGAAACCAGGGAAGCTACCCGGTTTTTCTTGTGTAACTGTTGAAATCACATCTTTGATATTCTCAGATAATATGTTTTTCTAGTTGAATGAGGCCCCTAAATCCATGCAAAAATACATTAAGGGAATATATGAAAAAGGAAAATGTGTTGCATCTGGTTCCCCATACAACCTACATAGCATGGCTACCATATACTAGTTGGGTCTTCTTATATTTTTTGGGGGATATCGACTCTTGGGTCGATATTTGAACTACTTGTTTGCTTGATACCAAGTGGGGAATAAATCCTTCGGTGTGAGCTCCAATTCGCTAAGGAGCTGACCATATAGCTTTTTTTTCTGGCCACAAAATGATAACACTTGACTAAATCATCAGGCCTAAATGAAGCTATTGTCTCTTTCCTTTCATTAAATATATGCCTACTATCTGTGTCTGTGTTCTTCAAAATCCAATAGATGGTGTTCACACAAGGGAAAATTGTTGGGTGTGTCGCCACCCTGAAAGTTATCGATTTTCTGATGTTCCTAAATTCCTGGAGTTCAGCTGATCCTCTGATTCTATAGAGAAGTTTGATTTCTTGAACATGTAATAGACTTCCCCCCATATCAAATTCTCTCCAAGTCTCGATGTATCGTCATATACAACCTTGACACTTTATATTTCCACTGTTTTCTAGGAGTTGTTAGGTGGTTCATCCCTTGTCGACTTCATTGTTGTTTTCCTTCGAGGTGACATGTTTGAATCTATAGACAAGATAAATTTGGAGCATGTTATTTGAAAATAGTTTAAATGATTAAAGAAACCATAAGAATTAATGAAAGCCAGTCATGACCTGTTTTTCCTCATAAATGTCAAATAGAAGTCAATTCCTATTGAGATTTTTAGGGTGAAAAAACACTTGGGCATTAAACTTAAAAAGTGCAATTGGAGAAAAACAAAACAATTCCTTAAAAGCATATCATAGGAGTTACTAGTAACACCTCTGAGAAGATCGGAGGAGTTAAGAGTAACTCCTTCGAGCAGATCAGAAGAATTGTTAGTAACTTCTTCGTTGAGCATTCGAAAGAGGTTTAGCTAGCCTGAGTAGCCCAGAGGTATTACAAAAAACTCCTATGGTCATATCAGAGGTCTTACAAAGAACTCCTCTAATCATATCAGAGGAGTTAATATTAACTCCTCCGATACGATCGGAGGAGTTGCTTCCAATTTCTCTGAAAGTATTCGGAGGAGTTGCATTTAAATCTCTTGAGCATATCAAAGAATTTAGTATTAAATTCTCTGATATTCTCGAAGAGTTACTAAACATGTTTCCAGACTTAGTTTTTTATAGACACAAAAAAAATGGCAAGGAAAACTTAGATCATCCTAGAGGATGAGGAGGGACGTTTAGGGATTTCTTAGGTCCGGACTTCCTGCCTTAGATTAATTTGGAGGGGGTTTTGCAATGGTTTAAAAGCGAGAAAAGGATCTAGGAAAGGATCGATTGTAGTTTCCTTCAGAAGGGGGAAAGGGTCGATGACAAATGCATAGGGCCTAGTATTGGTGAAGCGACGAAGTGAAGAATGTTCGGGAAGGAAAAAGGTCTAGGGCTAAGGGCACACAAGGGAATAAAAGGAAACAACTTAGCCCTATCTTAAGAATAGGAGAGAGGGAGGAAAAACTTACCTGGTTAATCATTGCCACGTGTTGGGAAAAGGAATGGGGTTTTGCTCGAACATTGTTTAGCCCAGCTATTCGGTTTCTAGTCACTTTCATGTAGTCTAGTGATAATAGCCTTAACCTTGTTTCACTTTATATAGCCTCGGGTTAATTAATGGAATTTAATGTGGTAGGTTTGTTCATAGGATTTTAAAACAACTTTGTCA
The DNA here is from genome assembly GCA_009831015.1 of Picea engelmannii. NCBI lineage: Eukaryota > Viridiplantae > Streptophyta > Pinopsida > Pinales > Pinaceae > Picea > Picea engelmannii. The sequence goes on along the minus strand of ML777463.1, from coordinate 357,845 downwards.
ATTTTTTTCAGAGGATATAAGACTAACTCCTTCGATCATATCAGAGGAGTTAGAAGTAACTCCTTCGATATGATTGGAGGAATTCTTCTTAACTCTTTCCATAGTCTTTGGTTTATCGGAATGATTTTAAATAACTCCTCTGATCTACTCAGAAGAGTTGAAAGTAACTTATCCGAGCAATTCATAGGAGTTTCAAGTAACTTTCTCAATCAATTTTTTAAAAATTCAACTTTGAATGTTTTCTCGTTTTCTCAAGTGAATCGTGAGTTACCAAGAGAATCCTTTGAATTACTAAGGGGCTTATGAGGTTTTCTCTTGGTTTCAAAAATAAGGAGGGTCTATTTTTAGGGAAGTGTCAAACTAGAAGGTAAAATGGAGGGGTTGTAGTGCTAGTCACAATAGGGATCCTTAATTTGACCTTAATAAAATCATCTTGTAAATAGTTTTCCCTCCAAGGTTTTTTAAGGGGTTCATACCTGAAAATATTGGTGTTCTTAAGAATGAATTTTTATTTCTTATTTTATGCTTCCACTGCATGTTAGTTGATTACCCAGCTGTGATTTTAGTATATTAAGTGATTTTATTTTGAGTTAACTATTGGGTGCTAGGTTGAAGTGGTAAAATCAATACGGTATCAGAGCATAGGTTTCTCTGAGAGGAAACCAAGTGAACATAGTATCAAAGCACATTCTTTGAGAGGAATCTCATCTCAATTTTGTTAGTAGATATTATCATATTTATAACCACCATGAATAAATCGAAAGACATGTTTCAGGGAAACAATAGTACTAAGGAAGAATAGAGGCTTTTGCAGAGCAATGGAGGTGTATATGGGTTGCAGCAGTGATAGTCATGTACATAGGTGGGTCACAGTGGTGATAGTTGTGTACATGTGTGGGCTATAGTGGAGACAATCACATATAAGGATATACAAGAAAATGCAAGGGCAGTTTTAGCAGAGGGTTATTAGATCAGATCGTGGATATGGAAACTGGATTGTGATTTGAGGATAGGTTGGATGGGGTTTCCAACTACAGTCCTTGGAAGGAGAGAATCACGTTGGTTTTGATGGAGAATGGAATTTGGGAGTTTGATAATACTCAGATAATGCCACCAACATACTCATTCTAGATGGAGTGAAGGATCACTTGATCCCTCATTTATTAGGGAATAAAACATCCTGGGTCATGTGGGAGGCTTTGAAAGGTTTGTTTTAGAGAAAGAATGAGATTGTATTAATGGTGTTCAGAGAGAATATTGGGGACACTAATATGGTAGGATCAAATATGGTGACAAGTTATCTCACCTAGATCTGACAAGTTCAAGATGAACTGGCTGTAATTGGGGAAACAATGGATGATTTAGAGTTCGTGAGGATGACACTCGAGGGATTCAAGAAGGAGTGGAAATTTTTCAACAAAGGAATCATGGCACGAGATAAGATTCCATATTTTTCAAGGTTTTGGGATGTCTTTGTTTAGGAGGCAATTCTAGATGAATATCTGAATGGATGTTGGAACAAGAATGATGATGAGAATCCTTCTCTTTCCAACTGGGAAAGGAAGGGAAAGATCAAAAATAATTCCAGTGGAGAGTCTACCTCTATTGGTTATTAATATCTTTATCTACTTCTTGGGCTGACCCAGGTTCATATCTGATCAGGTTTCCAACAAAACCCTCTAAAACTATTGTCCCTCATGGTAAACCAAAAGGAAACACAACACACATAATGTATTGCGCAGTCTCACATGAGATAGTTCTATGAGTGACTGCAATGCTAAAGTGCTTACAGTCTAGGAAAGAGTGGGGATATGGGATTGGATTTGATCTTCATCTCTCCTTAAACTGATTACTCTATCTATTATTATTAATATCCACTCATCTATAAGATTATACATGCATTCTAATATATCTAGCTAACCAATTATGTGTGAATCAATCATTAGCAGGAATTAAAGATGATCAACCATTAACAGAAAGTAAACATGCATTCAGTCATCAAACAATGCACTTTATCGGGGTTTACCCCTTCCTGGGATATGTCCACAAATATATGGTTTCTTAGTCTCTTTTATTTAGATTTCTCCAAAATATGGTGTTGTGTGCACTACAGTTTCAATCATACAATTTTGAAACAGGTTCCACAGCCTCTGTGAGGCAGACTAGATCACACCAGGCTCCTCATTCTGTGATCTAACCCCCAAGATCTAGATACCTGATTCTTCTACCGCTCAACATCTTACAAAAAGGTATCACAACAGCTTCTTACAATTTGGAATTAACTTGAAACAACAACAATCTCTTCTGAAAACCCTAACCCTATCATGGTTAGGTTTTCCTGCTTGTGCACCTTGCATGCATTCCTCCTTTGCATGCGGCTTTCCCTCGCACGTGTTGCTTTTCCCTCCAATTGTTCTTCTCCAAAATTGGGCCTTACCTTACCAAAATTGGGTATTTCCTCAAAATAGGCCTACACCCAATAGGCTCCCAACACTAACATGTGTCCCGTCCCGAGCAACCTAGGCATTGTGCGCTCCCTAAACAGCCTCTGCTAGGCTATGAAACTTGTCTGCAAGTTCCATTCCTCTTTCCTGGACCTACACAGATTCTCCTGTTAGTTCCTCTACTGACTGCGTTATGATCTCCTCATGGATTAGTGTTGTGCTCTATGTGTGTGCCTACACCATGCTCTTATTCTCCTCCTCTAGTTGTGTAATCATCTGTGTGTCTTGTTCTTGGAGTGGTTCCACTTCCACTTGTCTCTCTTGTTTCTTCCTCTATGTGGATTTTAACTTTGCCTGTAGCTTCTTTAAATCTCGATTTCCTTTCAAGCGCTCTGTAATGCTCATTGTCTTCTTATTTTTTATGAGCTCTTGGATAGCTGCGCTTTCTCTTTCTTCTTCCTAGTCCCACTAGTGGACCTACTCGTCCTCCTCCAGCATTGTCTAGAGTTGCACTACTCGGTTGAACAATTATGCTATTGTGCTAACTTGTTTCTCCATCTCACCTATTTGAAATGTAACTTCTTTCTTCCTTTGTTCTCTCACCTCCATAGGAGTCTTGGGGTTCCATTTTTCCTTTAGCTTCTCAATATATTTCCTATATTGATCGATGGTTTGTGCAATGATATTGATATTCTCCTATGCACTTATGTCAGGCCCTATTTCATTCTGATTGCACTTCATTTTTCCTCCTTAGTTTCAAAATTGACTTTCTCGACTACCACTTCTAAGGCTTCCTTTCCATTCTTTGTATGTTGCAATTTTGTTGTGTATGTTCTTGCGCGCGACTACACCTCCTGTGTGACACTGAATTGAATCTTGTACAATGCCTTAGTTGGTATTCTTTCCATTACAAACTCTACCTGCACTAGATCCTTCAGTGGTGTCTGGGTTATGGCTTCATCCATCTGCAACATCTTGGATGTGACTTGAAAGTTCAGACTCCCTTGCTCTATGGTTTGGATGGTATCTTTCTCGCTTGGCATAGTCCTTGCCTCTTCTTCTGTTGTTGCGGGGAAGGGATTTTTTCCCCTTTCATGCCTATATGTTGCTCTCATATTCTCCAGGACCTGCCTTATGTATGCCAACTCATCTTGAATTCGGCCTCTTTGGTGTTGGGCATCTTCGAAATCCTCAGTTGTGCATTCTCGTACCTTTTCTGCCACAATTTCAGCGTCATCCTCAGTAATTGTGTACTCTGGTAGCTACTTGTACACCTTGGCCCTCTTGCATGACCCCCTGTGTGTATGATTGATCACTTAGGATTCCCTGTTTCCTGTGGAGTCGCTTTCGAGGGTTTTCTTGTGTAGTTTTATCCCCTATTCCTTGTTCTCCTTGCGTTGGGGCAGTGTCCTTTTTTCCTTCCTGTGCATCTTTCTTTGGTGGACTCCCCTTCTTCTGTTGTGTTGGATTATGGATGGGCTTCAGATTTTTGGGTGCAAAACTATCTCCTGCAGGTGTCTTTGATAGAACTTCTTTATGGATTACTAGGATCTTCCAGTCATCCTACCAATCCCTCATTTCCATTTCGACCTCTTCTACGTTGATGCAGTATCGCAGTTGTAACCATTCCTTCTATGGATCCTTGCGCACTTGGACCCAGATGTTGTGGCACGTGGCTCTGAAATTTGCAATACCTTGGTATTACGTGACAACCTACAGAGTGATTCTCCATGTGTTTGCTATGCTTTCTTGGATGTCACTCAAGTATCGTGCAAAGGTACCTGTGTTGCCATTTCTTCTCTTGGGGTCCGAAGTGCTCCTCATTGAAGTATATCGCGTTGCGCGACAATGACCTATCCTCTCGCAAAAATAATAATATGGTGGCTCCCTCCACCTGACTAATTCTATCAAGATCAATATCCAAGAATAATGAAAGTTTTCCCCCAAGTCATGCACATCTTTATAGTCATCGGGGAATAGGTTTAACAGATAAGGGGCCTAGCTGAGCATGGTGCAATTGGCACACTATGTTGCAGCTGCGACAAACCTTGCTAGGACTTCCTCCTTGTGGAACTTTCTTAACATCTTGTAGGCCATAATATTTGTTTGCATTCTCGTGGATGCATAACTGATTCTTTTTATTATTATCCCGCACCAACCCCTCTCTGTGCCATAGGTTTTCTTCATCTCCTCAATAAAATATTTCTCCTTTGTTTTTTCCTCTAGGTACTATGTAGGACTCTTTCCATGGATGATAGACCTGTGATGAATGCAATCAACTCAACATCGATTGAGACAGGTTCATCCAGCCATAAGAATCATCCATGGAGGACCTCCATTAACTGCTTGACGCAATTATTTACCTCCTTCACCCTGCCAAAATGGGGAATTTCCACCAATTTTAAGATACTTGTGTTGGCCAGGTTCGTTGCCCATTGTTTTGGTTGTAGTATAGGGTTTCCAAAGGGTCATGTGCCTATGTTGTCCATGTATACCTGTTGTGCAAATTCTATGAATTTTCTAGTGTTAGCCACAATGTGGTATGAATATTTCATATTTTCCATGCAAACCTAAAGTGTTGGTGTGGTATGTGCTCCCTCTGGAATGCGCAGTAGTAGAATTTTTGCATTGGGATGCTTGCGCAAGGATCGCTCCATGGGTTGTTTTCCCTTTCTTCTGACTGGTGTGCTAGAGGTCCCAAACTCTGCTTTCATGTTCTTTGTGCCCGTATTTGATTGCCCAGTTATGTCTTCAACCAACCCTTCCTACTGTTAGAATATAATGGATGTGCTCATTTTACCATCGAAAATATCACTATTGTCACCCAACCATAGGCCGAAGCCACCCTCCGAGCACCTTAAATTTGACAGAGAATCACTCCGGAAGAAAACCCTTGGCTAGATAGCCAAACAAAGAGTAGCACACCTTTCCCCAAGGATAGCGCACCAAACAAGAGTTGATCAGATAGTCCAAACCATAACCAAGAGATAGTCGAAGCCAAAATGAAATCTGCTAGCTGCAGCAGCTGCAATGATAGATCTCCTCCAAACTTGCGCACAAACTGGGCCACTGTAGTGCGCACAAGTGATGCTATTCAATTATGAGAATGCCTGGCAGAATGAAGACTGGCCTCCTATATTTATACTAATTCTATCTAACTACCTGGGTCAACTTCTCATTATGGGTGTCTATTTACTTAGTATATAATATTTCTTCTGGACGGCTTCTTCTCTTGTAGGCTAATAACCTAATACCAATTATCCTCTTGAGCCGACTTGTCTTCTAGGGTTATTAGCCAACTCATTAGGGTTTCTTCTTGCTTCCCAGAATATTTTATTCTCGTCGAGCTTACACGTGGAGGTAAATACCTCCTGCAACTACCATAATATTAACACTCCCTCCTATATAGGGAGGTATTATAGGTAATGGTCTTGAGCACAAACATACCATTCACCCGGTAGAATCAACATAGTTGTATAGACTATCTCATGACTAGATCATGAGCACCATCATCACCATCAATGTCATCAGCTGCATCATCTCTCTAAACCATACTCTATCTGAGTAATTTATACATGATGTTGGATAAGTCACTCACACCATAGAGTGACACAAGAGCCATTCTTCTAATCTAGACATATGTCCTAGAAAAATATATGTCCTGGACCTTTTTCTGTCTGGGAAATCTCTATCCATTGATAATCCATCTAGCTGATAATCATTTTCAACACCATTGATAGTCTTCAAGGCAATCAGAACAATATCATTCAATAGAACATAGTTGTGTCTATCCATAGTAGTACACAACTACAATCCAGTGGTACACTATCACACCAAGTAGCACACAGGTACTTGATCAGTTACATATAGTCACAAACAATGGAACACATCCACCACAACATACATCTATTGTCTAGAGACATACAGTCTTCATAACAATCATTTGATATCAACCTGAACAGAACCAATGTTATGATATAAACTGAATCATCTGGGCCATTCTTCCACTCACATCTGTGAGATCTTGGAAGAGAATCTTCCCTCAAAAGGTAAAACATCAATGATGAGCTATCTAGACTATTCTTCTCAAGAAAGGAAGAATAATTGTCTTGATTTCTGAGCCTGGACCATTCCCCACCCTGGGCCATTCCTCCGACACTAGACAAAGTGTAACTTGGAGAGAATGAGTCTGCTCTAAGGAATGTTTGTCCTTGATTTGTTGAACCTGGACCATTCCCCACCCTGGGCCATTCCTCCGGCACTAAACAAAGTGCAACCTAGAGAGAATGAATCTGCCCTAAGGAATGACTACCCAAACCATTTCCTAAGGAAATGAATGTCCTGCACCAACCTCCAAAAATGGACCATTCCCCATGTTAACCACAATGGGAAATCATTGTCCGGGGAGGCGGGTCAGTCTTCTTGAGTAACCCTCAAGAAGAGAGACTGCCCTAGACCATTACCCATGTTAACCACAATGGGAAATCACTGTCTATGGTACATCATCAATCCATCGAACCATTTTCATTACAAAAATGACCATTCGACCTGGACCATTTTCCAAAATGGAAAATGTCTATCTGTCATAAATCTCAAACCATTTTCCAAATCTGGAAAGGAACTGCTCATCTTGGACCATTTTTCGAACTGAAAAATGACTATCCATCAATCAATAACACATCAATGCTCCCTCCCAACCTGGGAGTCATCTCTTCCTTTTTCAATAAGAAAGTCGTCTCCATAAGCTCCATCTTGAGTATGCAAACTCTTTCATCTTGGACATAAGCTTTACCATAATGTTTGCTTATCTGCTTATCTGTGGAGATATATATTGGAGAACCACTTTCTCCTTTCTAGACTACATCATGGAGAATGTAATGCTTGATCTCAAATGTACTTCGGTCTGAAACACTAGTTTTCTTTGAAGGATTCATATAGCTCTAATCAATAAAGTATATCATCGTTGGATTCCTCTTTAGTTCCTGCTAGCTCACAACATCATGGCAAGGGTCAAACTGGAACATATCCATGTGGCACTTCTTTTTTCATCATGAGATATTTGTCATGGATTGGCAATCCATCATCCTGATCTTCTGAGTAATCATTCTGATACAATATCTATGTTATAGAAAGTCTTCACCATGCTTCTGTTGTGCATTGGAGGTTCTCCACCAAGTTGTCTTCTTCCATCTGTATACAAGGGTCTCTTTCTGGTATGCCTCAAAGCCTTGAGGTTTCTCTTCATACTCTATTTTTTCAATTGCTCTGGAAAACAGTCTTTGCATTCATCTTATGTAGAACTCCAACCCATGGATATTGTGGATGATATAATGACTCATGTAGAGGTATGTCTGGTTTACTGGAACGAGTAATCATCATAGTATCCTCCCTCCATCTGGGAGAACCTCTAGTTCTATATCTCGCAATGCTTTCATTCATAAATCTTCCATACATTTTTCTTCATCACAACTTTCAGTGCCTCTTCTTGATTGCTTTTAGTGAGTTCATATCAAGCTGGTAATCTTGTGATTCTTGTTACAATGACTAGTTGTTCTAGCTTTTCTTTCTTTCTTGAAATCTTCATGTTCTTCCTTATGTTTCTCTTTAGCTCTTGGGTCCACGGAGTTTCTTATATATTCCATTCCCTAGAGATTCCACTTCTTTCTTTCATCATAGGATCACGGATATGGATGGAAAACCAGGGATACTTTAAGGCTTCTCTTTGAAGAAGAAGAATTCTAAGGTCGAACTGTACACGTACTGCCTTTCATGGATGCTACCATGGATATATACTTCATCATATTCGATGGATCATAGGATTAGCTCCCTCCTAATCCTTGCTTCATGTATGAGTGCATGTTTTTCTTTTGGAAATATATAATCAGCTCCCTCCATAATCCATGCTTATGTATGCATCCTTATTGCCTTCTACAAGGTGGCATAAGTCTTTCTCCAATTTATTCCTGAATTATTCATGTATTTTACTTCTTCTCTTTTACTTCAAGATTGATTCTGATTTCGGATTATCTTGCAGCTATTAGTTACGTAGTAACTTCCACATGAATTGTTTGATGTACTTCATCCTTTCATTTGTATTGTCTGACTTGTAGTCATAATAATAACAATATTTTTTGTTTCTTCCATAGGTATAGTTTATCTTTGAACACATTATCTTCTCAGAAGTATATATGTAATATATGTATAGAAAACATGGTATGTACAAGAACTATGAAGAGTATTATTACCTTGTCTTAGAAGAAGAAGTCGGTTTTATCCTGCTTGGTCTTCTTTGTAGGTTCCTTTTCTTCGGAAATTAATGCTTTGTGTGTCCCCTTCCTTTTCTTTAGATCGATACAATGTTTCTTGTAGTGACCATACTTTCGACAGTTGAAGCATTGTATTTCTGACATGTCTTTCTCTTGATTTGGCTTCTTCCTTGAACCAAAATTCCTTTTCTTCCTGAAATTCTTGAATCTTGTTGTAAAGTCTTGATCATCGTACTTATTTTGGGCTTTCTCTTTTGCATTGATCCTTGATTCGTCTTGAGAACAGCAAGTTCAAATTTCTTCAAATGTAGGATACTCCTTCCTTGTGTTCATGTTTGCGGGAAATGCATCCCATGTCTTGGGAAGACCATTGAGTACTATATTTACCAGTTCCTTCTCTGAGATGATCTCTTCAATAGATTCTAGTTGATCTCTTAACTGAGAGATCCTCACAAAGTATGATTTTATGATGTCATCATCATTCATCTTCATTTCACGGAGCTCATTCTTCAGACTCATTACTTGTCCAATGTTTCTGACTGAGAAGAGGTTTGTTAGGGCATCGTACATATTCTTCGATGAGTCAAGATGGGAGATGTAGGGTATCAAGTGGTCTTTTATAGAGTCCACTATGATACTCATGGCATTGATATCACCTTCTTTGAACTTCTCCATCACTGCAATGTTCTGCGGTTCCTTCTCTTTTCCTTCTTCAAACTCTAGTTCCACGATCTTTCCTTTCACGATATCCAGCACTTTATTCTTGGCAACGATGAGGTCAATCCTTGTCTTCCACACTCTAAAGTTAGAAGCTCCATCTAACTTATTTTCTAACTTCACATAGTAAGTCATGGTTGTTTTGACTTGGTCAACCCTAGATTTGAACAAAAACTCAAACTTGATGTCTTGGCTTGTTGAGAGTACCAGGAGATGCACTAGGCTAGGGTGCACTAGTCTATCCATAAATTAGGTCAATCCCTTCACTTAAGGTTCCTGGACAAGAGGGATAGGGTTTCTACAACTACACCTACTAGTAACCCTAGCGGTAGTGCTTTGGTGACTACTCCTGCTAGAAACCCTAGCGACAGTTCTTCAATGAGATTAATATCCTTATGGCTATGCTCCCTTCTAGTGGTTAGACTGAATGAAGAAGGTGTGGGCCCATAACCTGTTAGAATATAATGGATGTGCTCATTTTACCATCGACAATATCACTATTGTCACCCAACCATAGGCCGAAGCCACCCTCTGAGCACCTTAACCTTGACATAGAATCACTCCGGAAGCAAACCCTAGGCTAGACAGCCAAACAAAGGGTAGAACACATTTCCCCAAGGATAGTGCACCAAAAAAGAGTTGATCAGATAGTCCAAACCATAACCAAGATATAGTCCAAGCCAAAACACAATCTGTTAGCTGCAGCAACTGCAACGACGGCTCTCCTCCAAACTTGCACACAAACTGGGCAACTGCAATGCGCACAAGTGATGATCTTCAATTCTGAGAATGCCTACCTGAATGAATAATGGTTTCCTGTATTTATTCTAATTCTGGCTAATTGCCTAGGCCGACTTCTCATTCTGGGTGTCTATTTACTTAGTATATAATATTTCTTCTGGACGACTTCTTCTCTTGTAGGATAATAACCTAATACCAATTATCCTCTTAAGTCGACTTGTCTTCTAGGGTTATTATCCAACTCATTAGGGTTTCTTATTGCTTCCCGGAATATTCTATTCTCGTCAGGTTTACATGTGGATGTAAATACCTCCTACAACTACCATAATATTAACACCTACTACTACGTAGACCCTTCTTCAAGTTGAGGTATTGGCACGAAAAAATCTGGGTGCTTGATGGCTTCACCATTTGTTCTTTCAGCTTATTCACCTCTTGTAGGTTGTTGTAGGTTTCTTGTGTCGTTTGTTTTTAGGCCATGCGCACTGTTGTGCGAATCGATTTCCATGGCAGTTGTTGTTGAATCTTGGGATTATTCCTCCACCATTGTGGGGCTTGCTGGTTCGACGTGTGGCAAGGGGATTACATCAACATCGATGAATCCCTCTCTCTGTGTGGTTTCCTATTCAGCCTCCGAAGATTCATGAGGCATTCTCACACTGTTGCGGATTTTCCTCATTGTTTGGCTCAGTGCACCAATATTTGGTGGTATAATTATTGGTAGGTCTCACTTTTTTTCGAATGGGCTTCGACTAGTTTGCATTGTACACTCATCTATTGTATTCTACTCTGTGTGCTCTCTATCATTGTAAGTTTGCAAATTTCACAATAAGTTGTATTTTTCTCATGTTTCCCCTTTATATAAAAGGTCCTATAAATGTCGTGAAGCTTCTCAAAGAATCTTCCCTGGCTGTGATTAATGCGATGAATGTTTTCGAGAACGTTTCATTTAATTTCATAAATTTCACCAGTTGGCTCCTTTTTGTCGTAACCATCATTTCTCGATTTTCTGACCATTGCTCCTTTTTCCAGTGTGCTGAACTTTTTAAGTGTGTCGTGCATTTCCGCTATGATTTGTCTTTAGTATGAAGTGTTTTTATTTATTTTTATCCATCTACTGCACATGGACATTTTTCCTTTTGTCGCATTAAGTCCACTTTTTTTATGCACAATATTTCCTAGTAATTTTTGTATTTTCTTTCTTTTCTATTTTTGTATTTATTTTTCCTTCTTTTTCTCCTTTTTATTTATTTTTGTCATTTTTCTATCCTAGCCTTCTAATGTATGGATGAAGTGATTAGGCCATTCCTCTAGTGGTGTCATCCTCCATTGTGTCTTGCACTTCTCTGAATGTTCTGCTGGTGTCCCCTATCCATCGTATCTCTGCATTTTATTGTTTCCTTGTTCTGTGTCGAATCTAATGCACAGTAACCTCTTACATTGGTACCAGTCCTAAATTGTTTCTTTATGCACACCCACACCATATTGTAGGTGCATCCTTGAGTGCAATGTCCAAGGCTAATAGCCTCTAGTTCTCTAATACTTCCTCTTCATATTTGGTCAGAAATTCTTTTAAATCGGTCACCCCATGAAAACTAGGAGGTTCTCTTATCTCGGTACCCACCCATCTTACTACACAGTATATTATTGCACACATTCTTGTGGAGACTTCATGTAATCTTTGTTTCCAATTCTCCAAAAATATTTCTGAGTCAGAAGTACATGATGTTATGCTCCTCCAACTGATTACCCCATCTGCAGTTGGGTTGACATAATATTCTTCATGTGTGGTGGTTTTGTACAACTGGTTTATTTCCTCTAGATCTAAGCAAGTGGGCTCTACAAACCTTTCTCCTTCTGATGGATCTAATGGAACAATGACTTTGTATTCCCCTGATTTGAATTTCATCTTCCTTGTCTTCAAGTTAATTATGGCCTAGTTATCAAATTCCCAATACAAGCTAAGCAATGTTAGATAAGGTGTTGTGCCATCGACTATTTCTATCACTTCAAAGTCTTCCTTAGTGCGCACTCCATCCAGATATACTATCACACCCTTAAGCCTTCCAATTGGTAGAATTTTGTGTTGATTTTCTAATTTCAATTGGACAGGTGAATATCTTAGTGTGGGCTCTCCCATACACTGCTATGTCTTATTGGGTAACACATTTACCTCAGATCCTAAATCCAGCATAATATCCCCCGTGTTGAAATATCCAATGTTGGCATTCAGTCTAAATTCTCTGCTTTTCCTCCTTCTTGTATGGAGGTGATTGATTATTTTATTCTCTAACTTCCCCTCTACCTCTGTTTTACATATTTCTAACATATTTTGAAAAACTTTAACAGATGATGGATCATTCAATAGTTTAACACAGGATTGTAGAAAATTCTTTATGGTACTTACTTGTGCTAAAGGTGGTGCTTCATTGGTGTGATCCATTGATAAAGGAATCTCGTACATTGGTACATTCTGAGTATGTTGCGCAGCTGATGTAGACGCAACAAATTTTTTTAGGAACTTCTGTCTGGCCTCCTTGAATGTATCCTTTTTCTTTCCGTGCATCAAACTGCTTCTGTGTTTCGGTATTTTTCTTCACCCATTGGTGTTGTACTAGATTCAGTCTTACTACATCATTTCCTATCTCAGCACCTCCTCGTGTGACTATGTTTATATTTCTTCCATCATCCATGGCCTCTACAGAGATCGACTAAACATTTTGGTTGATTTGGTTTCTCTTTTCTTGAATTTTTCCCAAAAGTGTTGGGCATTCCTTTGTATCATGGTTTGTTGCACGATAGTACATACATGTCGCAGGTGGAAATGGACATTCCCTTGAATAATTTTATGGTTGTTGACAGTTGTGGCATACTATTGGACCTTTGCCTCTTCCAAATCCTCCTCTACCTCATCCTACACCTCTATATCTAGTTCGATCTCTTCATGGTACGTTGTACTGAGGTACCTAATTATACTGTGTAGGGTTATACTGTGGTTGTGTATTATTATATTATAGTTCTATGGTGTTATATTGATGCTGTGAATTTTAATATGAAGGTGGTACCTAGTTAAACTGAGGTGCAACTTGCCCTTTCATCATTTCTAACTGCACCCTATAGGTTTCTGACGTTCTTTCCCTCATCAGGTCTATTGTCCTACAATATTTATCATCATGACCCACTGATTTGCAAAAATTACAGTATGACTTCTTGGGTATTGTCTAATACTTCTGCATCATGGGACAATGATATGGATCATGCTCATGTGTCTTAGAGATCTTGCACCATGGTCCTCCTATTGGAAAAGAGTTCGGTACTCTTGTTTCCATGTATTGTACGAACGTTGGACATTCATTCTTGTTGTGTCATTTCGTCATGCATGTGGTACACCAAACAACTTCTCTTTTCTCTTTGCCTTTTTTTTGGTTCAATTGAAATGTGAGGTTCTTCATATCCTCTTTCATCTCCTCTATGGTTGGATATTTCTATTGATACTAGTTCTCTTCCAGTTGTAAGGTTTCCTGTCTATCCTCTACCTGAGTTTGAAACTTATGTTCTCTCAATGGGTATTTCAGATTGGTAATAGTGAATTCACAAAGAGATGTCTATGTTGCATGCCAGTCATGACATACTTCAACTTACCCTTCAACCGTTTGAACCTCTAATAAATCTCCCAAAAAGACTCACATGGTTTATGTATGATTTCAATCATCTCATTCATGTACTGATATTATGAACTAGGCTTCTGGAACACATTTATCAGAAGCTTCTTGACATCTGCAATCGTCCTCATTGTTCCTGTTGGAATGTTTACAGCTAGTCTCATGTACCAGTACAGTGTGTGGTCTCTTAGAGTGATAACTAACTATGCAAGTTTTGTATCCTCATCTGTGATCTTATTTTCTTCCCATATATTCTCGTAGATGAATAAATGCGTTTCAGGGTCCTCAGATTCCTCTCCCAAAAATTCTAGTAACCTAATAGTGGGATCATGTCCTTCCATCTTGAACTGTGTTGAACTACTACCTTCACGTGGTGTAGATGTTTGACTATTACTTCCTGAACTAGATCCTCCAGTTGTTGCTCCTTGTTTATATGTACTTCCTGTTTTCTTTCTTCCACTAAAATTTGGTTGTCTAAATGGTGGCATTCTTTCTAGTGTATTAGTCACACATGGGGTTATGGGTTCCACAGTGACATTTTTTGGATGGGATTCTTTCCTTCTATTCCTACCCTTGGACCGCCTATCTTCCTTTCATATGTTACGTGCAATATTTCCTCAATCTTCTCCACAACCTGGAGATCCTCTACCTCTTCTTCATCACTTGTCAATCCCTCTCTATCTGCTATGGCTCTCTTCTTATTATTCATCTTATATTGGTAGGGTACTCCACTATGCGTCTTTTCGGCTATTTCCATTATCTGCTTTAACTGATATTCCTCCATCATGATTAGTTCAATGGCCTCCTCCTTCTTTCCCTTATCCATCCCTCCCTCGATTTCTCCACCTCTTGTCAGTGCTTCTCCCCTTCCCCCATGCACATAGGGAATTTTAGTTGTCTAATTCCATAGTCATCACCCCATTGTTATATAGTAAAATAATCTTGATTGAATTATACAACGATATGATATACCTTCCTCTAGGTCCTTTTAGAAACTCCTACTTTGTTGTGTTGAAATACTTCGCGGTATCTACGGAAAATTATGTGATAAACCCTGCAACAATATTGTCTAACCATAAATCTGTTGCGTACATGAATTTGTTGTTAACCTGTTGTAATTGCGCAATCTCCATAGGATTCCACTCGAGTTGTATAATTCGATTTGTAGGGTGTTTATATTTTAACCTTAATAGCCACTCCTGCAACACATGTGGGAAATCATATAAAAATACCTCATGCAAGTCGCTAAACACGTACTTGTCCAGATATTTGCGTGGTGTTATCTTAGGAGTTTTGTTATCCTTCTACGCAAATTCAAGCTCCTTTGTTTTCAACCATCTTTCGATTGTTGCCTTCGGTGGATTCCACAGTATGAACATTATTTTTTTATACCTTCATTCTCCACATGCTTCTTCTATGGATTCCATTCACTCAATCCCATGCAGTTCCAGCCATAAACAGAACCATTTGTTGGTTATTAATCTCTCTATCTACTTCTTGGGTTGACACAACACACAACATGTACTGCACAGTCTCACCCAAGATAGTTCTATGGGTGACTACAATGCTCAGGTGCTTTCAGTCTAGGAAAGAGTGGGGATATGGGATTGCATTTAATATTCATCTAGACTTAAACTGATTAATCTATCTATTATTAATAATATCCACTCATATGTAAGCTTATACATGCATTCTAATAGATCTATCTAACCAATTATGCGTAAATAAATCGTTAGAAAGAATTAAAGATGATCAACCATTAAAAGAAAGTAAACATGAATTCACTCATCAAAAAGTACACATGTTTTACCATGGTTCACCCCCCTCTTGGGATACATCCACAGAGATCTGGCTTCTTAGGCTCTTTTGTTTAGATTTCTGCAAAATATGGCATTGCACACACTATAGTTCTGATCATACAATTATGAAACAAGTTCCACAACCTCTATGAGGTAGACTAGATCACATCAAGCTCCTCTGCCTGTGATATAACCCTCAAGATCTATCTACCTGACTCTTATACAGCTCATCATCTTACAAAACAGTATCATGACAATTTCTTACAATTTGTAATTAACTTGAACCAACAACAACCACTTGGAACACTGGCCTAAACCTCCTAGGTTCTTATTTATGCTACTTTACAAGTTTACCAGCCATTACAATCTCTTACAAAAACCCTAACCCTAGCATGGTTAGGTATTCCTACTTGTGTGCATTTCATGCTTTCCTCCTTTGCATGTGGATTTCCCTTGCATGTGTTGCTTTTCCTGCCAACTATTCTTCTACAAAATTGGGCCTTACCTTACCAAAATTGGGTATTTCCTCAAAATAGGCCTGTGTCAAACAACCTCTCAAGTTGGAAAGAAAAAGGACATGAGAAAATTCAAGTTCTTTACATGTCACAAGTTTAGACATTATGTGGGTAAATTTCCACATATGAAAAAGGGTGGGAACGAAATGTAGCCAGAGGTAGTTGCATCAACAAAGACTCAAGTGGATGAGTTATACAAGAAGTTTGAATATACATAGTTCTTACTTGTTTCCCAAAATTCCTTGGGCACCATATCATCTCATGCATGGCTGATAGATAGTGAAGCCACATGTCATATGACAGGATCACGAGAGGTGTTTGAGAGCTTCACATAATTTGACTCAGAAATGCATTTGGAACTTGGTATGGGGACTAAGCATGAAGTGCATCGATTTGAAATAGTTTCATTCCGAATGGAATCAGGAGGCACATTGAGATTGACATATTTCCTATGGGTGCTAGAAATCAAGAAGAGTGTGATATTAGTCTAGGTAATTGAGAACAATGGATTTGAAATAGAGTTCCAAGATGGAAAGACGTTGATCAAGCCCATAGGATCTAGCTCATACAAAGAATTTTTATTTGGATTTATAGAGAGCAACTTGTATAGGATAAAGGTCCAACATATGCAAGTAGTAGTGAGAATTTGAGTGAAAGAGAACAAGGAGAGGGTAGCTCTGAAGGTTGAGAAACTTAGAGGGAGTCAACCTTCAGGTTCAGGTGGGAAGGAACATCCTTCCAAGTCTATCAACAAGGATTCATGGTTCAATATAACCATGTAGGATGCTTAGAAGCAAGAGGATTCTAGGAGCATGATCAAAGAGGAATATTCAAAGATAGGTCAGAGCATGATGGCAGGGATAGCTTCTGTTTCAGAGGGATAATTCAATCAAATGGATTGGAGAGTAAGCATGGTAGTGGATCTGGTAGTGAATATAGAGCCAACTCCAGGTGGGATAAGTAACATCCTTGCTAAGAGGGAGTGTTGATATTAGTGGTAGCATCAGACAGGTACTTTCACATTGGCATGTTTCTAGCATATGGAAGTCATTGAAAGCCTTATATCCTTGAGTTTACTTAAGGATATAATTAAAGTAAAAGTTTTTGTATTAGTTAATTGAGTTATTTAAGTAAAGTGATAAAAGTAATTAGCATGTAATCTTAACATGTAAATTGAGTTATTTAAAAGTGTTTTTATTAGTTAATTGAGTTATTTAAGTAAAGTGCTAAAATTAATTAGCATGTAAATCTCAAGTGGGTGTGAGAAGTAATATCAATCATCAATCACATTCGAGATTAGGTTTAGATTATAACTCATGATTATAAAAGCAAGGCAAGGGTGAAGGAGGAAGATACTTGTGTGAGATACACTTATGAGAGACTTTGGTGAGAGATCAAGGTCAATAATTTTGGTGAGATGCCAAGTTTGAGGATAGCAAAGGACTTTTGCTAGTGTGAGGAGTGTAGAAGCAGAGAAGGATTTTTTCTTACACAAGAGTGAGGAGATCTCACTGGTTGGGTGAAGTGATTTCATCCAAGTGTTGATGCAGAGAGGGTTGGATCATGAAGTATGATGATTCAACATCTTAGATAGGTGGAGAAGGACGTCCATCTAGAGATCATATAGGTCAAGCATAAGAGAGAGTAGAGGTAGCCACATGTGGGTTTCACCTGATTGAAGCCAGAGGAAAGCATAGCATTGTACAGAGTTTTTGTACATGTATGCAGGTCTCAGTGGAGACATTCATGTATGTAAGTGGGTTTTTTGAAGGAAAGGCGCATACACCTCTAGAAACATGTTGGTACAGGGTCATACAACAACACTGACATTGTCAAGTGATGCAGGAGGATCTCTCACATCAAGCGAGCCAGCGTGGAAGCGGAGGACAGCTGGACAAGCCAACACAATTTCTTTTTGAATTTCACTTAGAAGTTGTTGCACGATCTTAAATGTGTCATTTAAGATGAGGCGCACTTGTATATTGTAATGGACCTTGAGTGGATAGCTCTCGTCCTTAGGTAGATAGTCGGCATTTAATATAGTTAATGCAAGTAGATAGGATTTTAATTCTAGATTTCATAGCTTTAAAGTGTAGGAGGGAAAACAGATATAGACACCCTCATTGTATCATTGTAACATTAGCTTGAGCAAGATTATTAAAGGAGTAGAAGAGCATGCAGAGAACTGTATGAAGAACACCCATGTACAGATATTTGAATTAATAGAAAGAGCTTTGATTCAAATTCATGGTTTGTGTTTGATTCTCTGTGTATTGACGCTATGCTCATGGATGTTTGCTTCCTGTTATACATTTTCTTTTATATGCTGTGTATGTGATTTCATGGTTGAGTTGAAGTCTGAGAGCAAGTGAGAATGAGTTTCAATTGTTTCTCTGTTTGAGCAAGAATTCCTGCAAAGAGTGCAGTCGAATTGTCCGCAAGGAGTGCGTAGACAGAAGGTTCAAATACTTAACTTTTGTTCTCATTCGCCCAAGAGTGAAAGTAGGTCACAGGAGCCATGGAAGGAGTGCGCAAGACAAGATAAGACTCAGAGTTACGATTCTGAGCAAGGGTATTGAAGACTATTGCTGCAGGAGTGCGCAGAGTCAAAAGACTCCAACACTTCGACGTTGCCGAAGATTTGCCGCAAGGAGTGCATGCAAAAGGTTTCACAGAAGACTTGAAGTCGTGGAAAAATATCAGGCGGAGTAGACCTTTGAATTCATTGAAGGATAAGTGCAGGGAAGCTGCTATTGTAAGTCCGAGAGAAGCATCACAGGTTTGCGAGCAGGCGGACGAGTTCGAGGAAAGGAACGCAATCATTTCACAGAATTCTCCAGAAGAAGAACGGATGGTTGAAATCTTCTGGGGAGATTTCGCGAGGTTCCGAAGACCGTTGGATCTCGCAGAGGTGTAAGGAGGTTATAGTATAAGTGTAGAGAGGTTCAAAGATTAGGAGGGGCTGAGCTGTTGATCCAAGCCAGTCAGGGTCGTTGGATCAATCGCGAGATCGCCTATCGGGGATTCGTGAGAAAAGAGTCGAAGATTTGGCCACGGGAATCGCGATATTGCGATACGCGATATCTCGACGGTTATGTAAATAGTGTGGGCCACAGGAGTTGGTGATGTGTAAAGGTGACGTGAGTTATCGGGGTTTCGCAGCGAAAGTTCCAAGCTTTGGACATCAGGATTTGCGATCCCGTGAAGTTCGAAGTCCAGACGAGATAAGGGACCGTTGAAAAGTTAACTCACATGTGCATCGGCATTTCAGTGCATCGGGTATCGGGGTTTGGAAACCCGTGTGCTTGGTATCGTGAGTAGCGAAGTCGCGATAGACCAGAAGTCCCGATAGGAAAGAGGAAGTTAGCGTTGACTGGCCATTGGGTCTCAGGGATTCGAGAGCCCAGTGATCGATCCTTGAACTCACGAAGTCGGGAGTTCTGATTCCCCGATAAGTCAAAGAAGGGGGATCGCTTGTAAAGAACTGTGGGTGCAGATTTCGTGGTGGGAAATTAGAAGAACTTTGACGTTCTTCGGGTCGAGGAAAGAGAAGATCCTGTGTGAGCACGTGGACCTTCCGACCTGCGGGTGGCGAAGGGGCCGCGTTGCCATCAAGTGGTATCAGAGCAGGAATATCTCTTTTCTTTCTGTAGCAGAGAAAGAGAATTCGCCATGCCACCGAGGAGAGAAAGACAGTCACCTGATCCAGAGGATAGGGAGGTGAGAAGAAGAGGAAGGCAAGTATCAAATCCAGAGATGGAGAGGCAAATGCGTGATCTCCGAGAAAGACTCGAAGACATGGAGACAGCGCAGAGACGCACAGCTAGTGCAGGGGATCTTAATGATTCTGAGAGAGAGAGATTGAGGCTGAACGAGAGGAGGAAGTTGCAGCCGAAGATGCATCAACCGAGCGTTTGATCAAAGCCATTGCCAGGATGGGTGCGAAGGAGCTGCTAGATTGGATTAGAGCTCTGGATACCTACTTCGACTATGAAGATGTCGAAGAGGATAAGAAAGTCAAGCATGTTGTTACGTGCTTGAAAGGACATGCAGCATTGTGGTGGGACGAGCTACAAGCTGATAGATGCTGCATAGGCAAGCAGAAGATCAAGAGCTGGGATCGAATGATTGCAAAGATGAAAGCGAAATTCATCCCAAGATATTACCAAATCACTCTGTTCAGGAGGATGTAGAACCTGAGACAGAAACTGATGACAGTGAAAGAATACACTGAGGAATTCTATCGATTGAATATCAGGGCAGGTCATCGGAAGAGCGATGATGAGAAGGTTGCCAGATATCTGAATGGTCTGCGATATGACATTCAGGATGAATTAAGCATGCTAACCATCCGAACGGTGGAAGATGCTTACCAATTGGCTCTGAAATCTTAGGAGAAGCTGAGCCGAAAGCAAGGGTAGAGAGGTCGAGGCAGAAGCCATCCCAGAGGTAAGGCAGTTGCCCAGGACAAATACTAGAAGCCCAAGGAGGAATGGAAGAAACCTCAGGGTAAAGTTGAAAAAGGTGGAACCTCACAGAGAGGGCCATATGTTGAATAGAGAGGGCATCATACAGAGCAAAGCAGAGGATATGCTGATTGAAATACTTTTCCTCGTACTAGAGGTAGAGGAAGAGGTCGAGGTGGAGTAATCACATGCTTTACATGCGGGAATAATGGGCACAAGTCATACGAGTGTCCAGAGAAAAAGAAGGACATTGGAGAAGCTCACATCACTGAAGCGCAGAGGCGTGATGTTGAAACAGAAGATGCTGAAGGCGAAGATCTCTTATGATGCGAAAAGTCCTTTTGACACCCGAGAAAGAGGTGGAGAGTTCAGTTCAAAGGACCAGACTTTTCAGAACAGCTTGCAAGACCAAGGATAGGGTGTGCAAGGTCATTGTTGATAGTGGTAGCATGAATAATATCGTATCCACAGAGATGGTAGAGAAGCTGGATCTGGAGACGACTGATCATCCAAGCCCATACAGATTTTCGTGGCTATAGAAAGGACACCAGGTAACGGTTACTAAACAATGCCTAGTCGAATTCAAAATAGGAGGGTATAATGATAAGATCTTATGTGATGTTATTCCCATGGATGTATGTCATTTATTTCTAGGTAGACCATGGCAATATGACAGAAATGTGATTCATGATGGGAGAATG
This sequence comes from Picea engelmannii, assembly GCA_009831015.1. Lineage (NCBI taxonomy): Eukaryota > Viridiplantae > Streptophyta > Pinopsida > Pinales > Pinaceae > Picea > Picea engelmannii. The sequence goes on along the minus strand of ML777463.1, from coordinate 336,534 downwards.
AACACATATACCCTGGAAAAAAATGGGAGAACCCATATGTTGCTTCCGATAAAGGATAAGGAAGTGAAGCCGGAGGTAAGCAACACAGTACTTCTCATGAGTGGGAAGGAACTTCTTACAGAGGTTAAGAAGAAAGAAGATCCACAATTCTTTGTGGTCAGGAAACCGAGAATTGTTCTGACTAGCAGAAGAGTGGATGATTTGCCAGATGAGGTTCAGGAACTGCTGGAAGAGTTTGCTGACATCATTGTGGATGAACTACCTCATTCATTGCCACCGATGAGAAGTGTGAGTCATCATATAGACCTCATACCAGGAGGTAGTTTGTCGAATAAAGCCGCGTACAGGTTGATGCCACAGGAAAATGAAAAATTCAAGAAGCAGGTCCAGGATTTGATGGACAAAGGATTGGTCAGGGAGAGCTTGAGTCTGTGTGTTGTTCCGACAGTACTCAGTCCCAAGAAAGACGGAGGCTAGAGGATGTGCACCGACTCAAGAGCGATCAACAAAATAAACATTAGGTATAGGTTCCCATTGCCAAGGATGGATGATCTCATGGATTGCTTGAGTGGGGAAAGGTACTTTTCAAAGATTGATTTGAAGAGCGGATATCACCGTATTCGCATGAGAGAAGGAGATGAATGGAAGACAACCTTCAAAACCAATGAAGGATTGTATGAATAGTTATTCATGTCGTTTGGATTAACAAATGCACCAAGTACCTTTATGAGGTTGATGAATGAAGTCCTGAGGGAATTCATCGGAAAGTTCGTCATTGTGTATTTGGATGACATACTGATTTACAGTAAGTCAGTGACAGAACACTTGAAGCATTTGGCTACAGTGATGGGGAAGCTATAGCAGGAAAAGTCGTTGATTCATATGAAGAAGTCCTCATTTATGAAGACAGAGCTCATCTATTTGGGTGTTGTTATTTCGGCAAATGAGTTAAGGATGGATCCAGATAAAGTAGAAGTGATCAAGAATTGGCCATCACCGAGAAATGTTTTCGAGGTGAGAAGTTTTCATGGTTTGGCTAGTTTCTACCGAAAATTCATCAGAAATTTTAGTGGGATTAGTGCAGCGATGATGGATACAGTGAAGAAGTGGCATAAGTCTTTTCATTGGACAGCAGAGGCTAAGAAGAGCTTCAATCTGTTGAAGCGGAAGATCACAAAACAACCGATCTTGGTGTTGCCGGATTTCCTGAAAACATTTCAGGTGAAATGTGATGCGAGTGGTTTTTCCATAGGAGCGGTCTTGAGTCAGGAAGACAGGCCGATTGCATATTTTAGTGAGAAGCTCGATGAAGCAAAACTGAAATACTCCACGTATGACAAAGAATTTTATGCTATCATACAGGCGTTGAAGAAGTGGAGGCATTACTTGATCCCAAAGGAATTTGTTTTGTATAGTGACAATCATGCATTACAGTTTGTGACTCAATAGGAGAAGTTGAATCAGAAACATGCAAAATGGGTAGAGTATATGCAGAATTTCACATTTGTGATTAAGCATATTTCGGGTACTGCTAACAAAGTGGCTGATGCTTTGAGCAAGAAGTGTTTGTTGTTGCAGGAGTTCCGAGTCAAGACATTAGGTTTTGATAATCTCAGGGACATGTACGCAGGAGATACAGATTTTGGAGAGGCATATGAAGCAATTGAGAATCCAGTTCTCAGAGACAGGAGTCCATGGATAGACTATATGATCCAGGAAGGATTGTTGTTCAGAAGTAATCAACTGTGTATTCCAAAATGCTCCATGAGGAAGAACTTGTTGGAGGAGAAACACAGTGGTGGATTGGCAGGACACTTTGGCCATGATAAAACATTCACGAAGCTGAGCGAATCATACTTTTGGCCAGGGATGTGAGCAGATGTCAAGAGGTTCGTTGACAGATGCAAAATTTTCCAACATTCCAAAGGGAGGAAGCAGAATGCAGGTTTGTATCAATCGTTACCCATACCAGAGAGGCCATGGGAGGCGATAAGCATGGATTTCGTACTAGGATTGCCAATGACACAAAGAGGGTTTGACTCTATCTTTGTGGTGGTCGACAGATTTTCAAAAATGGCACATTTAATCCCATGCCAGAAGACCAGCGATGCGACTCACATCGCAAATCTATTTTTCAAGGAGGTCATTCGACTTCATGGGTTGCTGAAGAGCATAGTTTCAGACAGGGACACTAAATTCATAGGGCATTTTTGGAGGACCTTATGGAAGAAACTGGGGACTAACTTGGTGCTTAGTTCTTCTTATCATCCTCAGATGGATGGACAAACAGAGGTGGTCAATAGAAGTCTGGGAGATTTGTTAAGAAGCTTGGTGACAGAGCACCATAGCAGTTGGGACCACATATTACCACAGGCAGAGTTCGCATACAATGATTCAGTGAACCGAAGCATAGGCTGAAGCCCATTTCAGGTTGTTTATGGGATGCAGACGAGAGGAGTTTCTGAATTGCGGGATTCAGAACAGACTGCTACTAGCAGCGCTAGTGCAGAAGATTTCGCTGAGGCGATAAAATAACTTCACCACAAGGTGAAGGAACGACTGCTGAAATTGGATCAGGAATACAAGCGCAGAGCAGATCAGCATCGGAGACAACTTCAAATTGAGGTTGGTGATCTGGTTCTGGCACACCTAAGGAAAGAAAGGTTCCCGAGGGGAACATACAATAAACTGAAGATGAAGAAAATCGGGCCATGCAAGGTCTTGAGAAAATTCGGAGAAAATGCTTATGAGATTGAGTTGCCAGATGGCATCGGAATATCTCCGATATTCAATATCGCAAACTTATACCCATATAAAGTTGGAGAAGCAAAAACCAGAACTGAGGAACCAGTGATCCAGTGGGTGAAGCAATTGCCAGTTGCAGAGAAGTTGCAGATGGAATGCATACTGGACAGGAGAGTGGGTAAGAAAACCAGGAGAAAAGAATACTATGAGTATCTGGTTAAGTGGAAGAACCATCCAGTGGAAGATGCCAGCTGGGAAACTGAAGCAGTGATACAGAAGCATGGAAAGACCGTGTAGGAGCTCATGGACAGGAGCCCATGAAAGTTTTCAAGCTGAGGAGTATGATGCAGGAGCATCTCTCACATCAAGCGAGCCAGCGCAGAAGCGGAGGACAGCTGGACAAGACAACACAATTTCTTTTTGAATTTCACTTAGAAGTTGTTGCGCGATCTTAAATGTGTCATTTAAGATGAGGCGCACTTGTATATTGTAATGGACCTTGAGCGGATAGCTCTCATCCTTAGGTAGATAGTCGGCATTTAATATAGTTAATGCAAGTAGATAGGATTTTAATTCTAGATTTGATAGCTTTAGAGTGTAGGAGGGAAAACAGATATAGACACCCTCATTGTATCATTGTAACATTAGCCTAAGCAAGATTATTGAAGGAGCAGAAGAGCATGCAGAGAACTGTATGAAGAACACCCATGTATAGATATTTGAATTAATAGAAAGAGCTTTGATTCAAATTCATGGTTTGTGTTTGATTCTCTGTGTATTGACGCTATGCTAATGGATGTTTTCTTCCTGTTATACATTTTCTTTTATATGCCTTGTATGTGATTTCATGGTTGAGTTGAAGTCTGAGAGCAAGTGAGAATGAGTTTCAATTGTTTCTCTGTTTGAGCAAGAATTCCTGCAAAGAGTGCAGTCGAATTGTCTGCAAGGAGTGCGTAGACAGAAGGCTCAAATACTTAACTTTTGTTCTCATTCGCCCAAGAGTGAAAGTAGGTCACAGGAGCCATGGAAGGAGTGCGCAGGCCAAGATAAGACTCAGAGTTGCGATTATGAGCAAGGGTATTGAAGACTGTTGTTGCAGGAGTGCGCAGAGTCGAAAGACTCGACCACTTCGATGTTGTCGAAGATTTGCCGCAAGGAGTGTGTGCAAAAGGTTTCACAGAAGACTTGAAGTCATGGAAAAATCTCTGGAGGAGTAGACCTTCGAATTCATTGAAGGATAAGCACATGGAAGATGCTATTGTAAGTCCGAGAGAAGTGTTGCAGGTTTGCGAGCAGGCGAACGAGTTCGAGGAAATGAACGCAATTGTTTCGCAGAATTTTCTAGAAGAAGAACGGATGGTTGAAATCTTCTGGGGAGATTTCGCGAGGTTCCAAAGACCCTTGGATCTCGTAGAGGTGTAAGGAGGTTACAGTATAAGTGTAGAGAGGTTCGAAGCTCAGGAGGGGCTGATCCATTGATCCAAGCCAGTCAGGGTCGTCGGATCAATCGCGAGATCGCCTATCGGGGATTTGCGAGAAAAGAGTCAAAGATTTGGCCACGGGAATCGCGTTATTGCGATACACGATATCTCGACGGTTACGTAAATAGTGTGGGCCACAGGAGTTGGTGACGTGGAAAGGTGACGTGAGTTATCGGAGTTTCGCAGCGAAAGTTCCGAGCTTTGGACATCAGGAATCGCGATCCCACGAAGTCCGAAGTCCCGACGAGATAAGGGACCATTGAAAAGTCAACTCACGTGTGCATCGGCGTTTCGGCACATCGGGTATCGAGGTTTGGAAAACCGTGTGCTTGGTATCACGAGTAGCGAAGTCGTGATAGACCAGAAGTCCCGACAGGAAAGAGGAAGTCAGCGTTGACTGGCCATCAGGTCTTGGGGATTCGAGAGCCGAGTGATCGATCCTTGAACTCACGAAGCCGTGAGTTCCGATTCCCCGATAAGTCAAAGAAGGGGGATCACTTGAAAATAACTGTGGGTGCAAATTTCCCGGTGGGAAATTAGAAGAACTTTGACGTTCTTCGGGCCGAGGAAAGAGAAGATCCTGTGTGAGCGTGTGGACCTTCCAACCTGCGGGTGGCAAAGGGGCCGCGTTGCCGTCATTAGGTTTGTCTGCAGTGTATATTCTCTTAGTGGGCCATTTTCCCTGTTACAGGAGACTTCATTTGACCTTAATAAAATAATCTTGGAACTGGTTTTCCCTCCAAGATTTTTCCAAGGGTTTATACCCAAAAATATTGGTGTTATTGTGCATGAGATTTTGGTTTCCTAGTTTAGGCTTTTGTTGCATGTTAGTTGATTACTCAGATGTGCTTTTAGTAGATAAAGAGATTTTGTTTTGAGCTAACTATTGGGTGATTGGTTGAAATTCTAAAATCAACAGAAACAAGATGAAGCAAAAATTATATCAACATCAAAGTGAAAGACAATTTAAGGAGAGTGATTGGGTATTTTGGAGACTACAATCTTATAAGAAATATACTCTAAAACAAAAGAAAAATTGAAAATTAGCTCCAAAATTTTATGGAATCTACAAGATTATTAGAAATATTAGTCAAGTGGTGTGCAAGTTAGATTTCCCTTCTTCTCACATTCATAAGGTTTTTTTGTATCTTTCCTTAAAAAGGTTTTGGGGAAAACTATGCCAATGCAAATTGAACTTCCAAAATTAAATGAAGAAAGGAAGTTGATTCTTGAACCATAAAAAATTATAGATTGACATTCTATATCACTTCAGAATACAATCATTATGGAGTACCTAATCAAGTGTAATAATATGCCTCTAGAAGAATCTACATGGGAAAATGAGCACTTCATGAAGAAACACCCTCAATTACAAGCTTTGAGGGAAAATATTTTTTGAAGAGAGGGGTATGTTAAGCCCCCTAAGGCCCTATTATATAGCCCTACCACTCATTTACTATTACTTTTTTAGTTATTGTTAGGTTGGAATAGGGTAGGTTACATCATGTTCACCTTATCTCATATTTATAATAAAGGAGATTTGTTTGCATATGCATATCATCTTGTCTTTTGTATTGCAAATATTGTAAAAAGAAGTTCCCCCCTCAAAGTGAATTATTTATTGTTTATTATTTTGGAGTTGGGTCATAACAAAAAATTCCCAAAAGAATTTGTATATAGAAAATTGAAGATGACTCATTCAAAGGAGCCAAACTCAAGGATTATATGATTTGATACCAAATGTTATGTATCAAACACTTGAGATAGCATAATAAACTAGAGTACATACCATGTACACCAAATGTGAGTGTGGAGAACAACTGCAATATAGATAAGAGATATGAGTTACAAAATAAATCAAATAATAGGATAACCTATGCATACCCCAATACATTCATATTCCAAATCTCATGTTCCTCAATAATGACTACATGATATATATCTATACCTATTCACGCATTGCACATGTGGCCCCGTTATTATGCAGACCACTATTACTTATACAGTTACCACATTACATACACATTTAACCCCATATATGCCCCCTTTGGGGTCATATTACACCTTGGATGCATAAGAGTCTTAGCTTATGATGTTTGCACCTATTCAAGTGATGCCCTAGGCTATATATTATTGCAATGGCTTGAACTTCAAAATGGATATGAAGAGACTATATTATTGAGCATAAAAAAATGATGGATGTAAGCTTCAACACAAAACAAATGGAAGAGTTAGAAAACATTGAGAAATGGTTTGTACAAGTAATCGGGGTAACTGGAAATTAGCATTGTAGAATATGAACCAACTATCCAATTATAGTTGAAGGCTAAGGGGATCAATTGGGTATAACAACGAATGGAAAATACTATAGTTAATTGATATTCTAGTGAATTAAAAAGCCTAAGTTCACTATATAATAGTGAATGATTAGATTAAGGAAGGATTACAAGCTATGGGTGATTGTATGCTCTGTGTAGGGAGGATATCATGTATTTTTGCATGTCGTGCATTGAATTTTTACATCAAACACAAAAACAATTTATCATAGCGATCTAGAAATTGAAAAATTGGTTGTAGATGCCATCATGTGATATGGGGAGTTGAAGTGTGATCTGTAATTGAGAGACTTATATCCCACTCACTATACCAACATGAATATTGTGTGGAATTAACTTCTAAGCTCTACTCTCGGGCTTGTCCATAGTGCTCTATCTCCAACAAGGGTTCTAAGCCTGTTACATTTTTTCCTGTACAATATCTATATCTTTTGGAGGCTACTAGGCCTATGTCTTTTTCACTATACAAGAAACTCTATTCCTTTTTTCTTCCCCTGACTGCAAACCATATTCTTGGGTGTGACCTACACACATCAAGTACATGGCAAGATAATGGAAATGGAGTCAATAATAAACACTTCTCAAGTTTAATGGATGGCTCTTTCTCCATGTAACCAATGAAATATTTTGAGTTTTAGCTTTTGCATTTGATGCTATTAGGATTGCAACAACTAACAATAACCCCTCACTAATCACCATTCTTATGAAATATATATGAGATTGGTATGTTGACTAATCTTGGTAATTATGATGTCCCTGTTGAAAGAAGTAGTGTATGAAATCTTACTTCAAAGTTCGAAAATCCTTATGCAATCTTCCTTGGAGATTCAATGTAGAATTATAATGTAACAACAAGGATTTATTCCTCAACAATGAATGTAATAAAATGATTTTATGCTTCTAATTCTTATAAAACCACTCGGTTCAAGAAAGCACTTGATAAAGAGGGGATATGAGGATGAGCCCTAAAATTTTTTCTTTAGATTTATTCTAGAATCTCCTTCATTGGAAGAATTGCATTGACAATATGTTATAGAGAAAACCACACTCTATAATAAATGAAGTTATTATCACTACAATGCAAATGATTGTTGGGTATCTGTTATATTCTTTGCATGGGTGTGTGTGTGGGCGCATCAGATACGACAACTGTGTCTGACGATCCCTACCACTAGAGCTCTGTCGTGTGCGTCGGGTGCTTTCCTAGGGCGAGGTAGGTATGCCCCCCCCTGGTTACACGTAGCACTTGGCAATGGGCGGTAGCCAGGGGCAGTTCCCCAAAATATTTTTTTTTGGGCAGTGTTCTGCTATTTTTAGCAGATTTTGCTATTTTTAGCGGATTTTGTTATTTTTAGCAGATTTGTAAATTAATCCCGGATTAAGGGATTAGGGTTTTGGTATCTACGGAATACCTAAAAACATTGTATATATTGTATGGTGAATGGTGAAATTCGATATAATGAATATAAGAAAGTTTTTCCTGGTTGAGGGTTTTCGGTATAAAATCTTTGTGTACTCTGTGTATGAGCCATTGATTAATTTTTGTATTACTTAAGAATCTATATGCATTGCTTTACTTCGTAGGTTTAAAACTTACATGTGGTATCAGAGCTCATTTTTGGCTTTAGAGGGACGCCTTTGTTGTTGAGGGTTTGGCTCGGTCTTGATAGATCAAGTTTATCTTGGGTCTGTGATAAACCTGGGTTTAGTGGGAGCTTTTGCAGTGGAGATTCGAGTATAGAAAGAGGAATGGAGAGCTCATCTAGAATCGAGATAGAGAATTTCAACGGTAAAAACTTTGAGCTATGGAAGCTCAAGATGGAGGACCTTCTTGTAAACAAAGAACAATGGATCGTTGTGGATCCTGGTACACAGCCTACTGGTACACCGTCTACTAGCACACAGGCTACTGGTACACAACCTACTAGTACACAAACTACTAGTACACCAACTACTAGTATTTTGAAGGAAGATTAGGACAAGTTGGACAGAAGAGCAAGGAGTACTATTCGACTCTGCCTGGTAGATTCAGTGTTGTTGAATGTCTCAGGAGAATCTATAGCCAAGGAACTATGGGATAAGTTGGGGAATTTGTATCAATCAAAATCCCTGGTAAACAAGTTGTTTCTTCGAAAGAAGTTGTATCATCTTAGGATGGAAGATGGATATTATGTGACAGAACATCTAAATGCCTTTAATACTTTGGTAAGTCAACATGGCTCTGTTAATATTATGATTGTAGAAGAAGATAAGTGTATTACTTTGTTATGTTCTTTTCTAGACTCTTGGGATAATCTGGTTGTAGCAATAGGTAGTACCACTCAATCTACATTGAAGTATGAGAATGTAGTTGCATCCTTGTTATTTGAAGAGATGAGGCGAAAAAGCATGGATGGTCACATCACAGATGCTTTATTTGTAAGAGGGCGTACCCAAGACAGGAACCCTGGTAAGCCTTTGGGATGGAGATATAAATCTACAGGTAGATCTAAGTATGTGAGAAAATATTTGAGGAAATGTTGGAAGTGTGGTAAAATAGGGCATTATAAGAAAGATTGCAAGTCTAAGAAGGTTGAAAAACCAAAGGGATCTGATAGTACCTCTTCCACAGAGGTGAAAACCTCCACTAAAGAAGGAGGTGATGTTTACCTAGAATCTACAAGTACACATGCAGACCATGATGTATGGTTGATCGACTCAAGTGCATCATACCATATGACTCCTCACAGGGAGTGGTTCTCTGAATATGAAAAATATGATGGTGGTGATGTATTCCTAGGAGATGACTCGACAACAAAAATCTTGGGACGTGGAAGGGTTAAGTTGTTTCTAAATGATGGAAGGATTAGAACTCTCCCTAGGGTTCTACACATTCCAAAACTAGCCAGGAGCCTAATATCTATAAGCAAGTTGGGTGATGCAGGAGTGAAAACTGTATTTGAAAAGAACACTTGCAAGATGGTACGAGGAGCAATGGTGTTGATGAGGGGAGTTCATTGTGGA
>ML777463.1:291746-309072 GCA_009831015.1 Picea engelmannii | reverse complement strand
CTTCTCTCACCAACTTGTAATTGCAGCTTGCCTCATAAGAACATGAGAAAGTGAAGTGTGTGTTAGAAGTGAGGCGCTAGCCTCTTATTTATATCAATTTGGCACGTGTGAAGAGTCACCATCTGGTAGGGCCGACCTCTCACACTGGGTGGGTAAATCCACCTTTTATTAATTATGGCCCTTTCATTATAACTGTTGGGGCCGACTTCTTGTTCTGCACTTTGTAATTGCCCGATGACCAATCCGCAAAAGGGGATTTGGTCCTTATACAATTACCGACTTGATTAATCCTCAATGGGAATTAATCTAATAACAATAATATTAATAATGACATGATTAATCCTCAATGGGGATTTAATCCAATAATAATAATAACATGATTAATCTTCAATGGGGATTTAATCCAATAACAAAATAATAAGAATGCTCTTCACAGTTACATTATTTCAACAATTAGGAGTGCAACAACCAACAATAATCCCTCACTACTCACTATTCTTATGAAAGATATGTGAGATTGGTCTATTGCATAATATTGAAAATTTTGATGTCCCTATTGAAATAAGCAACGTATGAAATATTACTTCAAAGTTCGAAAATCCTTATGAAATCTTCCTTGGCAATTCAATGTAGAATTCTAATGCAACAACAAGGATCTTTTCCTCAACAATGAATGTAACAACATGGATTTATTCTTCTAATTCTTATAGAACCACTCAGTTCAAAAACATACTTGACAACGAGGGGATATGAGGATGAGCCCCAAAATTTGTTCTCTAGCTTTATTCTAGAAGCTCCTTCATTGGAAGAATTGCATTGACTATACGTTATAGACAAAACCACGGTCTATAATAAATGAAGTGAATATCACTACAATGCAAAAGATAAGGCAGTTTTGATTTACCCGTAGAGTACCATAAACCTCATTCTCATTGACTCTTAGACATGATATAGGATACAAAGGTGCACCCACATCAATATGAAAATGGTGGAAATGTCAATGGAAATCCCATCCTTTGGTAGAATAAGAATTCAATTATCTTGGGTGGAGTCGACACAATCTGAAAAAATCTATGCAATTGAATTAACGAAGGAATAAAAATGACCCAATGAGGTATCAATCGACCAACAAGACCTAGGGTGAGGGATCACTCCACCAGAAGGACCCAGTCGACCCCAAGGAGAACTCTAATTGACCAGTAAGTAAGTCAATTACTGTGTACAACTCATACAACCATGTACGAACGTTTTATTACCATATAGAAGAGAGAAGAACGTCCCATAGGACTATTCATTCACCAAGTAGGACACATTTCTCCCAACAATATTTAAAAATGTCCAAGCATACAACAATTCAACCCTAACAATATTAAACCCATCCAGCAATGTTTAGAATCGCCCAACAATGTTTAGAATTTCCTAAGCATCAAGAAATTTGCCCCAACAATCTTAAATTCTCCCCATCAATGTTTAGAATCGTCCAAGCATCATTAAATTCACCCCAACAATCTTAAATTCTCCCTAGGTAAAATATTGAAGTGCATAGGTAATTAATGGATGGTCCATACAATGAAAAACATACCAGAGAGATAGAAATACACCCAAGGTCTTGTGAGAGATGAGAGGAGTTCTCCAAAATGGAAACTTTGCTTAATAATTGCAACAACTATTTAATTACAACCATCAATCTTCAATTTTGAGATGAATCCAATGGTGGGAAATATAGAATTGTGGGTGTTCTTAGAAAATGAATGGGAAGGAATTTCTAAGTGTTGCCAACAGGAATAGAGTAGCTAGTTCCTCATTTCCTTTAGAGATTCAAATGCAGGCATCATTAAAACACACATGAATCCATATCTTATCACAAGAGTGAGGTTAGCACCAAACTTATGCACAAGAAAATGAATTCACACACAAATTTCTCTTCGCAAGCACAAGGAAATATCCAAGCTCATACAACAATTTAAACACACCATAAGACAAATTATTTACCCTGGAAACCCAAATGGGAAAACCATATTCGAATGGGGGCTCAGTATTTGATTTCAAAAATATTTGGTACACATAGCTCTTGACTCTCTATCATCTTCCTCCCTTGGCTAAAAATCCCATTGGGAGTGAAATTACATGAGGAAATAGGGAGATATGGGGGTAAGGGAAGGCCAACAACCATGGCCCTTCACTTCCCATTCCTCTGCCTTCTATCGTATTCAATTTTTTTAATTACATTTTATTCTCTATTTTCCTCTCACATCCTCATTTTTGTCTTATTAGACATTCACATTTACATTGCTTTACAAATTTTGCTAACCGTCGACAATTGTCAAATTTCTTTATAAGTATTAAGTCTTCCTCCCATTCGTTGGTTCGGATCCATTTTGGATCAAAGTGGGAGTTGTAATCATGGTTTACACAAGAATTCATTACACCAAAAATCAATCTAACAACTAATTAATCAATTTATGATAGATTTGAGGTAAGTGGTAATGCATATGGCTTCCAAGCAAAGCAACACATACAAAAACACACCAGAATAGGAACAAATAACCATATCAATACAATCCCAAAGCAATTAACCATGACATAGACAAGAAATTACATTGGAAAGAAAAATGGATAAACTATCATAAGATGGCTTATATTCATCCTTGGGAATTGTTATATATGCGAGTTATACACTCTTAATTAGAGATTTCTTATATTCTTACTCACTAGTGGTATTTTGCAGACTGTTTTGGATGAAAAAAAATATTTGTTCACCATGGACATGCTCAATTTTCCCTTCATCATCTAATCTTCAAACATACTTCTTCTTTCCAAGTCCTTCATCATTCTATTATTGCCCATTCTTCTTCCCAAGATTCATTTTTTTCCATCTCTCTTTGATTGTGGTTATCCTTCCATCAAGCGAGCATTCTTTGTTATAATGCTCCATTGCAATGCCAACCCTTATGTGAATCATTTCATATTCTTGACTCTTAAGACCTTTGGCCTTTGGACCACTAACTTCAAATTTTTCCAAGAATTGTTTTTAAAAAGTTGGAGGAGGACTATTTTGATTAACATAGTTACCAACCTAACGAGAACTCTAGTTCTAAAACCCCATATTTTCGCGTCAAAAATACTAAAATCAACTGCTAAATAAATAAATAAAAGTAGTTCTACCAGTAGCACCCTTTTTTTAGGATTAAAATTGCAACCTTTTACAACCATGGCTTGTAATGTTGCTAACAAAAGTCTTAAAAATCAACCTCCAAATCGCAAAGTGGTTTTTCTAGTAACATCTCTTTATCTTTTTAAGGTTAAAATTATAATTTACTTAAAACCATGCCCTTGACAACTAATAATGCTACAACCAAAATCTTAAAATCAACCCTCAAATCAAAAATATTTTTTACGAATATGATCCTTTTATTTTTTTAAGGGTTAAAATTACTACTTGTTTGAAACCATGAATATAACAATCGATACCATTGTGGACAAAATCTTAAAATCAACCCCTGAATTAAAAAGAGATACTAGTAGTAATGCCCTTTTTATTTTAGACTCAAAATTGCAATATTATTAAAGCTATGACCTAAAAAATTGTCATTATCGTGATTAAAATCACCCCCACACTACTATCACCCTCCTTTTAAAAAAAAAAAATTCAAACCTTTAAAATAAATTAAAAAAACTTAAATTTTAAAATATAAAAAACAATTTTAAAAATATAAATAAAAAAATAGATTAAAAAACAAATTAAAAATAATATAAATGAATTTGAAAACATTAAAAAAAACTTATAAATATAAATGTAAGGAAAAACATTCGCAAAATAAATCAAAAGGAAAAAGTTAAAAATCACATAACAAAAAACTTTAATTTTTCTTTTATTAAAAATATATTATACGTTGAGAAGGGGTAAAATGGAAGGGGCGTTATAAAAATATATATTAAAAGAAAATGGGTTTTAAGTTTTAACATAAAACTATGTATAATGAGAATGGGTTAAAAAGGGGAAGGAGCGATTTTGAGAATGGTCCTTTTTTTATGTTATAGTAGAATTATTCTTCATATTATACAGATTGAGTGAGTTTAATGGTTAAGAATATGTGTTTTTTCTTAAGAGGTCACAAGTTCAAATCCAGAGGGGAGTAGGGTATGCATATTTCCGTAGACTTTACCAATCAAATCATTGAACGAAGAGAGGTCCTTTGTCTCACAAACAAGGAGGTCTCATACATAAATTTGATGTAGCTTAAGCGTAACCTTAAAAATATATTATTATTATTACTATTATTATTATTATTTAAAAGCATTATAACGTGAAAGAGAAACACCCGCTCTCCTTTTTATCCTTATGTTATAATGGAATCATCCCTCCCATATTATATTGCTTTGACTATGTAAAAGCCTTATAACGTGGGAAGAATCGCCTCATCCCCTTTCTATCTCGTAATTTAATTTTTAATGTAATTTTTTAATTTTTTTTTTAAATTTGTTTTGAGATAATTTGTTTATATATATATATAGAGTGAGATAGAGTGAGTGATATAATTTGTTTGTAGATAGAGTGAGTGATATAGGGGTTTACTCTTGAACTCGTTTCTCTAGAACCAATAGCAAGCAAGTTATGTATCCTCTTTTATTTGTGAGGTATCCTTTGTAACGACTCCCTTATTTGTGAGGTCAACCTGATAACGACTTGTATCTTTATGAGGCTTAAGTCCAAGATTTAACTAAGGATCAGTGATTCAATTAGGGATCCATAATTCCACTAGGGATCAATCAATAATGAAACTAGGGAGAAGGACTCTGGTCGAGAATGAATCGTATATAACATGATGTAGCTCTGGCTTCATTTCTATACTCTTCCTCCATAATTGACATCATATAGTTGTTATCCCTTGTGGCCTCAAACTTGATCCATTGTTGATAGTGGTTGATGATATGCTTCAAGAAGCATATCTGAGGGCAAGGTACGTAGCTCTTGCTCGAGAAAAGGAGAGCAAAGAAAATGCCCATTGTAGAGCTTTCTTTCACAAGGATGGATCAATTGCTTGGTTGGTCTACTATAGGTTGTTAAGAGATCAAATCCAGTAAGACACTGATGCTAATAACTCATAGAATGGGTGTACAGTTGCACCTTCCTTCCATTGACTCGTATCTGCTACTGAACCAGACCGAATTAGAAAAAGAGTATTAAACCGAATAAAAGAAAAGACTTCCCCACCATATATATATATAATCTGGAAACAAATTAAAAATTAAAATTAAAAATTAAAAAATAACATTAAAAATGAAATTAAATGAAATTATAAAGAAAACAAGTATGTTCAAAAATATTATAAAAAATATAAAAAAATTATAAAAACATGAAATTATAAAAAGTATTTAAAAATATATATAAAGATTTAATATATTATATTTCACGGATGTTTTTAATATAATTTTTTTTAATTATTTTTGATAAAAAAAATTACACGTTCTCTTTTATATATATATATATATATATATATATATATATATATATATATATATAATAAAATAAAAAATTAATTTTTTTTAAAGATGGAATAATAATGATGTAGGTGTCAGTGTGACAAATTTGATTGCAAAAACAATAGTTTTGTAGATAACGATTTAAAAAATATTAGAACTTTAAGTATGAAATAAAAAAATAAAAAAAGGGTGTTATTACTTTTATCTCTTTTTTATTCAAGGGATGTGTTTAAGATTTTGGTTGTAATGGTACAAGTTGTTAAGAACATGGTTTCAAACATGCCGTAATTTTAACTTAAAAAAATGGGTGTTATTCATAACACCACCTTTCTAGTTGTAATTTTGACCATGAAAAAAAAAAAGGGTGCTACTAGTCGCACTAATTTTTTATTCAAAGGTTGATTTTAAGTTTTTTTTCACAACCTTAAGGATCATGGTTGCAAAAAGTTGTAATTTTAACCCCCACATAAAAGGGTGTCACCAATGACACCATGTTTTGAAATGAGAATTAAAACAACCACTAAATGTGACTTCCAATAAAACAAAAACTCTAAAGGATTCTTGTCAAGTTAGTAACTTTGTTGAATCACGATCCCTACAATATCTATCAAGTATAGACAAAACTATAGTAAAACAATTTATCGAGATCTAAATAAGAGACAATCTAATCCTTCAAATATTTTCTTCGTAAATAAATAAATAAAAATTATAAAAATATTCAATATTATTTATATTGGATTCATGCACCCTTTGAAGCCTAACATTTCCCAAAGTTCCTTTGAGCTAGAAAAGATATTTAACAAATGGAAGGACTGTGTGGAAGAATCAAGATATAAATAAAAGATAACATAATCAAATATTGTGAAGGGTCATAGGGAGTTGAATCAGTTAATCTATCAAGCTTGATTTTGTATAAATATTTGAATAAGAAACAAAGAAAGGGTTCTATATTTTGTAATATTAATATTAGACAACGATTTAAAAAATATTAGAATTTTAAGTTTGAAATAAAAAGGGGTGCTACTATTTGTACTTCTTTTTTATTCAAGGGATGTTTTTTAAGATTTTAGTTCTAATGGTACAAGTTGTTAAGAATATGGTTTCAAACATATTGTAATTTTAACATAAAAAAATGGGTGTTACTCACAACGCTACTCTTCTAGTTGTAATTTTGACCATGAAAAAGAAAAATGAATGCTATTAGTAGCACTAATTTTCGATTCAAAGGTTGATTTTAAGGATTTTTTCACAACTTTATGGATCATGGTTGCAAAAGGTTGTAATTTTAACCTCTCCCACAAAAAAAAAGGTGCCACCAACTGCACCATGTTTTGAAATGAGAGTTAAAACAACCACTAAATGTGACCTCCAATAAAACACGATCTCTAAAAATTTCTTGTCAAGTTAATAACTATTTTGAATAACAATCCATACATGTATCAAGTATAAATAAAACTATAGTAAAACAATTATCGAGATATAAGTGAGGGACAATGTAATCTTTCAAATATTTTCTTCTCAAATAAATAAAGAGGTAAAAATGTTCAATATTATTTATGTTGGATTCATGCACCCTTTGAAACCTAACATTTCCCAAAGTTCCTTTGATCTGGAAAATATATTTAACAAATGGAAAGACTATGTGGAAGAATCAAACATATAATTAAAAGATAAAATAATCAAATATTGTGAAGGGTCATAGGGAGTTGAATAAGTTCATCTCTCAAGCTTGATTTTGTATAAATATGTGAACAAGAACCAAAGAAAGGGATCCACATTTTGTAAACGAGTTATTTTGTAACAAAATATTGAGGTTCTTAGTAATATATTAATAAAGTGGTAGCAGATTTTTTGAATGGAAGTGCACTTCAATTTTATGTCTCTCTTCTAATAATTTTTTATTTTTTATGTTGTGTTTGAAGGAGTACCTTAGTTGTTTTCGTATTTATTATTATGCGCCTTCTAAACTTAATCATGCAATTAAAATGGATTACATTGTTTATAGTGAATTTATGGGTTTGATTTTAGAAATTGCAAATGGTGTTGGCAGGTTCTTACATTAATCTAATTTTGTATTTAATTTTCAAAAAACCTTTTTTCTTTTTTTAATTTAGGATTAATTTAATTTTCATTTCCAAAACCTTTTTTCCTTAGATTTACTTTAACATCATTTTATTTTCCAAACATGAAACATAAAATGTCATAAACTACAAAATGAATTTAATATTGCAAACTAAAAAGTTCACCAATATAAAATGGAAACCATGCTTTGTGGATTTTATCGTTACGAACCCATGGGCATTGATGAGAACTGAAATCTGATGTCAATTATGCTTTTATTAGACATGCAAGGATAATATGGATAACCAAAACAATTATTAGTATTAATTTTTCCAACCTATTATAGTAAATATCCTCTTAACCCAACCAAAATTTGCTCACAAATAAATAATTATGATGTTGGAAAGACAATAAACTTGACACCAATGAAAAGCCTATTGAAAACCAACAACAACGAATTGACATGCAAACACCTTTATAACTAAAGCATCTCAAATGTAGGCCACTATCAAACACTAAAAACAAATAATGGAAATGGCAGGTCTCTAAATATTATACCACAAAAATAGAGAACACCATAAAGAAGAACTAAAATTAATACTATGCTAAAAGGTTATCACTAAATATGGAGGGACCAATACATGCCAATCTACCATGACAACCAAAGAAAAAATTGTGAAAGAAACAAAGCAAGTCACCCTCATGGCAAATAAGTGCCCTGTATAACTCGAGTTTATGAACAACCCTTGTTTGAAAATGAGGCAAATAAGTGCCCTCTATCACTCGAGTTTATGAACAACCCTTGTTTGAAAATGAAAAGGAAAGAAAAGCATAGCTTATTATAAATAATTGTAATTAAATATATGGTATTTTTAAATTTCATTTAATTTCATAAATTTTGAAAAGTAGAAAAGTGGTTACATGAGTTTCTTGGGGAGGTCACGTGGTGTTTAATTATATGTAATATATAAACCATGTTTTTGGTTATTTGGGGGTTCTCCATTCATTCCTTCTTGCTCATTTTTGTTCGGGGTTTTGGACATGAAAAACGAATTGTTGGAAAAAAAGAGTCATTGTTTTTTGGTTGTAGGTAACTGTTGATTATTTCAACAAGAAATTGATGCCTGTGTGCATGAGAATGAGGGAAATTGTGAAAGAACTATCTACAACTAAGGATACTTGCAATTTCCAACATTGAGATTTCCTGGATAGTAGCATTGGAGCCCTAAAAAACAAGTGGAACAACCCGGAAGGACTACATGGCAGTGAAGGGGGTTAATTTCTTTGGGATGTGTAGGATGAGGGGGAAAAAGAGATGGTAAACTAGGATTGTTGTGTGGTTGAGGAAACTGTGAGAGCTTGTTAACTGACTGGTGTATATGTTCTAGAGTCGATCTAAGACCTGTCCTTGTGGATTCATAACCTCAACTCGGAGATGAGTTGTTGTAGAGAATTTATATGCAACAAAGCCTAAGGTTGAGTGAAACGTCTTACATTAATAACTAGTTGGTAAATGTTTATTTAAAAATAAGTGCTTTTGATGTTTTCTATATAACTTATATTCCGGTATTTATTAGTTATCAATATATTATATTTATAATAAAATTATTATTATTATAAGATACATTGAACAATTCCGTGTAATTAATTAGCATTTTCTTGAATATTGTAAGAGTTCTAGTTTGAGATGCATGCTTCTTAAGAACAACAATAACATCACTTTGGAATTTTCCCTCAATGATTATGTCACAATCTCAAAAGAAAATATCTACATATATGCATGTAATTAATTTGCAAAAAATAATCCAATAAGAAACTCACTATAATATTTTTATAAATAAAAAAATATTTTGTCGAAGAATAAGTTTTAAGTTATCATTTATCTCATCATTTATTTATTTGTTTCATTATTAGTTGTTTTATTAAAATTGGAATTCCATTCGTTTCAAACACATTTTAACACAAACCACTTTTTCCAATGTAATATCAGAGTAAATATATTTATGGTCAGTTTTTATAAAATCCAAATAATAAGAAAACTAGCATCTCCGTCCACCCTTGCACCACCACACAAAACGAATCTACGGTCTATTTATAGAATCTCTATAGTCCGATGTTCATTAATTTTGAGACCACTTATTGTACTCTATATTTTTAACCACGGACCGTCTTTTCTAATTTAACATCATAGTAAAAAAAAAAGACGTGGCATACATACGGATCGTTTGTTTTAAGTAATTTAAAATAAAAATTCAAACGAATTTACTCTCGAAATTACTTGCATTTCAAGATGAGATACTAAACGAATCTATGGTCTATTTATAAAATCTCTATAGTCGTCAAACATTCAATAATTTTGAGATCACTTATTTGTGTACTTTATTATTAAATAAGATACGATAATACCCCATACCATATCTTTTACATATTATCTGATTTTTCATTGATATTTGTCAAATAATAAATTCTAATAAGTTCATAAATTATTTAACATTTCATAATGCCCACATGATAATGCATTTTCATACATCAAACCACCTTTCACATATTATTTTAAGCATTTATTTTTAATAATTTGACATTAATTTTGTGTGGATTTAAAGAGAAATTATAAGATTTGATTGATTTAAAAGGGTATACTGACCTTGTCATATCTATCATGAATGTTTGTTTTTTCCTCCCTTATTCAATGTTTTTTTTTTCTACTTAGAGTGTTGAATTTTCTTCTTCTTATATATTAATTATATATGAATGTTGAATTTGAATTTTCTTCTTCTTATATATTAATTATATATGAATGTTGAATTTTCCTCATATTTATCATGATTGTTGTATTTTTTCCTACCATCTTATATATTGAATGTTGAATTTTTTTTCTTACTCATCATGATTGCTGAATTTTTTGCCCTGCCATCAATTGTAGTTAGGCTTTTTCAATACTTTTTAAAGATGGATGACCATAGGACTGTCCCACTCTTATTTGTATTCCTATTAATGTTTTTTGTCCTTAACTGTCACCAACTGTATTAATTTTCTCAACAAATGTCATCATTGGTCCCTTGAAAGTATCAATTTTAGAATTTATGACCATGATAGTTAGACCTCTTGACATTCATCCCTTGAAAGTATCAATTTTAGAATTTATGACCATGATAGTTAGACCTCTTGACATTCATTAGCACATAATCCCAATTTGTAATACTTCTGTTTTGTCATGGGCACTTATAGCTAAACATTATGTATATATGTGGGTATTATTCCTTAGAAAAGTTAAGTCATGGGCACTCAGGAAGCATTTCTAGTGGAAGGCCAATGCCCCACTAGGAAATATTTAACTTATGTGGGTTATATTTGTTTCTTACACTGGATATAAAATAAGGTTTCAAGTGGAATGTAGTATAACAAGTAAAACTATTATATAAATGCATATGGATGGATTTTATTAAAGCCTAGGGGTTATGATATTTGATTTTTTTTTTTCTTTTTTCTTTTTAGGATATGTGAAGTAAATAAAGATATGTGAAGCAAATTGAGCATAAAAATATTTAGAATTTACAACATTTTTTTATTTATAAAAATAGATTTTTAACTAAAATACTAAATTAAGATGCTTAATAATATTTCCATGTTATTAGTAAAAAAACTTATTAATGTTTATATAGAGATTAAAACAACATTTCCTTCTATGTTCATTAATGCTTACCAAACTCTTTGTTAGTTATATAAGATTTTTTTTAAACTTGCAATACATTCTTTCTCCATTTTGCAATGATTCTCATTTTCTACTTGGTTATTTATGAGAAGGTTATTGTGGATTCATGTAGAGACCTTGCTAAGAAAAGGAACCAAACAAACACACTATATTTATAGAGACAAAAACCCCTTGCCATGAACATGACATGAGATGCATGGTCAATAACACACTTTTATGCACATGAGATTTATTACAATGCTTTTGTGAGGAAATAATATGGGAAGATTGAGGTTCTGGCCTCTTATTTTAATGTTAAAATGTTGTATCTCAAATAGGGTATTAAGATTGGAGTCTCTTACTTATCATAGTTTGTATGCTTGAAAAGAAAGTCACATACATTTTAGGATATTCTCTGGGGTATGAGTGCATGTAGAACACACAAATCATTTGTGAGATTATCATAGCCTTATCTCAAGGGTGGAAATCGAGAAATGATTTCCTTTGTTAGGTGTTAAATTGCTCTATGGAAACCATTCCACTTGTTTAATGTTTGAGAAAGTAAGTATCTTTCGATTTCTTCTATGGTGGTTTTAATATACTAAGTTTAAATGCCTAACTTAAATACTTGATATCATAATGGAATTCATATAGCACTTAGTGTTATGGTTGTATCTTTGGTATTTTGAATTGGTTGTGAGGTGGTTTCCGAATTATTTGTAAACATGTGGGAATGATAAGATGGTGTAAGGAAAAGTAGGTAGAGTAATCCAAATTAACATAGAGTTAGTAGAGTTAGCATATCAAAGTGGAGTAACTCATTTTCCATGTAAATAAAATGTGTCATTCCATCGTCTAAAATTTTATATTTTTCCATGAATGAAATAAAATAGTAATTTATTATGATTGAGAAAAATAATTGTGTTTTAATAAGGCTTTTGTAGATGGTAAAGTAGGATACTTTCATACCGACTACAAAGGTTCAAATCCCCTTAGACACATTTCACCCCTCATAGGTCATCTTACCTAAATAAGAAACATGTTTCAACTAGTTGGGTCAAGGTGCAAGTCCTAAGCAACTTTGGAGGCATATATATACCACACTCATGACTTCGTAGTCAAAGGGATATAATATTCTTAAATTGATGAAGGGAATGCTCACTACAGGGTGATACTAGGAAGTATCTTGTCCAAAAATAAAAGTAAGCAATTCTTTATTTTGAAGGAAAGAAGGAAGAGAATAGGAGGAGAAGGAAGAAGAAATCATAAAGTTTTATCGAAATAAAAATATAAATGAAATTTGTATACATATGTCTATCTTACCAACCCAAATTGACCCCAAATTTTAATAATAGTTATATGGAAGTAATATTAATATAAAGTTTTGATGAGACATTTGTACATTTGATTTATATTTGAAGAAGAATCTAGATTTACAATTTTGTGAGTTTTGTTTGCTATAATTAAAGACCAAGATCCACAAGGGTGTCCAATAAAGGGTGATGTGGTATAGTGTTAGCATATCCAATCCCCGACACAAGGAATGTCTAACCTAAGGTGCAATGTCAAAGCTTAAAGTATAATGTGGGTTCAAGTATCATACCAATCAAAGTATCCATTCAACACATTAACTATCTTAATCACTTAACAAATTATTGAGCATGATTTATAGTAGAGAACAAAATATATTCTAGTAGATAACCAAAATTCATAACAAATTGAACATAATATAAAACATCATCACCATAAAGAAAAAAAATGGAAAAAAAGTTAAAGGAGAGTGACATTCAATTAATTATGAAACATATCCAAATGATATATATTATTCAATCCTTACCCCTAATGGGTATAACACAACCTCATAAACAACTATTAATAAACAATAACATCCATAAAAGGATGAGCATCCAACATCAAAACTGTAACATCCCGCTCTTGCCAACACATGTTATCGACTTATTATTTGAGGAAACTTGCGTGCAAGTGGTCTGGTTATAGTACATGGTTATATATTTCGCTTATGGATTCATATGATGATGTTGATGGATTATGATTCAATGTTATTTGATATATATGCATTGACAGATGCTATTGACGAGTCTTCTCTGAGTGTGCAAGACACTTAACTGATTGTGGATGTCGATGGCATCGATGGAACTCCTTGGACTCCAAATTGAGTCAGGGAGTGAACTGTATTGGTTTGAGTATTTCATTTATGCATATGTGACATATGATGGATTATAGTATGATTTTGTATATGGATCATTGACAACGTTTCATTCATGGATGTAGGCTGACGATTTCTTGCTAATCTGACTCACATAAGGAGTAAAGGGGTCATGCACATAGACCATATATTGAGGGAGAGGTGTGGCAACATCTCTGTCATAACCTACTAGCACTCTCGGCGTGGCTCGAATTGTAGGTTAACGATTACCTAGTTCGAGAGGTCCACGATGTCGTGAGGGAAAAATGAGACAATTGCTCACGAATATTTCTAAGGGGAGTGCAATTGTAATGACCCCTCCATTACGACAACGAACAATGAGTTAAAAGGGTAATTTTTTTGTTTGTTTGTTTGCGTTTAGAAAAATAAACATCACCTTTAATAACAACACCAATGACACATCATACAATATATTAATGAAACAATATTAAAGGCGTAATGGTAACCAAATCTAATTCAATCGATAACATCAATAATCAATGGCGTAACGGTAATCTAGCTGTCAATACTTCATACATTAACATTTTACTGGCGCAAGTAAAGGTTGTTAATCCATCATCCATAAATACATTTAATGACACAAGTAAAGTAATGATTAAATAATTTATCCATCCACATTTGTCTTAAGGCACATCGAGACAATAGTTTAGATGATCGTATCGCATTTAAGGACTCCAAATATAGCATTAATGAATGTAACATCCAGGAGAGCATATAGCATCAATAAGGGCATAAGAATTAGAAGACTATGAATATAGCATGAGTGAATATAGCATTAAGGAGAGCAAGAAGCATTAAATAAAAGCATAAGCAGTAAATAACATTAAGGAGAGCGTAGCAGTAAGGGACTCTGATCTATAAATTCATTAAGAGCTCTCAAGATAGTCAATGCCTTAAATCTAGCACCATTTTTCATTATGCATCCATTAAAGGAAACTAATGGAATCATATGTAATAACCATCCTTTAGAAAAATTGAAGAAGATCGTTTATAAACTAATGGAATTAGACATAAATAACCATTTTTATATTACTTAAGAAACGATGAAGGTCGATTATAAACGAAAGAAAATTGTACCTAATAACCCTCATTTAAGTCATTTAAAATCGATGCAGATCATTTACAACTACTGGAAAACATACAAAAATAACCATTATTTAAACTCATAAATTGATGTTGATCCTTCATAACGAGGGTTGAACCGAGACTTGATTTACTAAAATCAATTAGAGGAGGTTCTAAACTCCAGCTCCAATGTCAAGGGGAGATGACTAAAAAAATCTAGTAAGAAGAAAGGGGCGTTATAATTGAGGTTAATATCAGAACAAAAGATGGGACCCAGGTCCTATTTTCAGCTTCATTAAGGATCATTCCACCATGGGTGTTCATATGAGTCCCAAGCCAGCTCAGCACCAAATTCAATACCAGCATTAACCACGACAAGGGAATGTCACATTGTTTCTCAATGTGTCTTAGCACCTTATGAAGCCTCAAAACCACCAAATTCAAATCAAATGGTAGGGAAGCTAGAAGCTCGAATCCAAGTCAGAGGGCTCTACAAAAGGCACCACGAGTAATCTACATCAATACAAAGCTCAGGACCAAAGCTTAACACCAGGCACAAGGAGAAGGGTCCATGGGTTCAATTTCAAGCGCCCTGCATCGACAGAGGTAAGGTGCCAGAGGAGGGTACTACGCTGGGAATTTGTAAACCGAAAAAAAACTTGCTAAGGAAATAACATTAACGTAGAGAATTAAAGGGTGATTCGTTGGGTGATAAAACAAAAATATTGCGGAGTGGATAACCATTAAAATCAGAGCTAATAAGGTGGGGTCATTGCGCATAGAAGTGGATTCGCTTGACAATAGAAACAAAAACTTATTCTTAGTAATAAACAAAAACGTTGAGCAACGATGGGTGTTCTCACTGTACCAGATGTGAACTCTCCGGGTGGCTAAAAATGAAGAATTATGTTGGGTAAAGAAACGTTTTACACAACTGGAAGTGACACCCCCATAATCACTGGTTGGATGCTCAAAATTGCAGAGAAGGGAAAACCGTGCATGGTCAAGCACCCCAAATCTACTAGACTCTAACTAAACAATACCATTCAATGTAATTCAACTAGAAAAATGCCCAAGCTTGCGTCTAAACGAACCTGACAATAAAAATCGTTGTGCAATCCATAACTAAATCCTTCAGACATAACAATAAAAATCTTTGTGTATTCCACAACTAAATCCATTAGACATAACAATAAAAATCGTTGTGTATTCCACAACTAAATCTGTCATACATAAAAATAAAAATCATTGTGTATTCCACAACTGAATCCATTAGACATAACAAAAACAATTGTTGTGTATTCCACAACTAAATCCTTCATACATAACAATAAAAATCGTTGTCATACATATGTATAGATTCGTTGTGTTTAGAGCATATATAAATTCATAACCCAAGAACAAAAACCATAACTAGAATGATGTGTAAAAACAATAAAGATCTTGTCTAAAAATGATAGCGCATGAGCATTGTGCACTCCAAGTATTACCCACACAGACATCAGAGATTTCGAAACGTAGAGCAATGAAGTGGAAACACAGAGAAATGAAGTGGTAATCCAACAAGAGATCTGGAATGCAATGAAGTGGAAACGCTAGGTAAAGTGAGGGTTAAAACAAGGTGTAAACGCATGGTGAAAACTCAAGCAAAAAGAGAGGGTGTCGAGATTACAACTCAAGGGGAAAAGCATAGGAACTCACTGCAAATAAGCGCTTGGCAGAGGAATGATCCTACACTTATTATCCATGCACAGGAAAGCAGGGCATTTGAATCTAAATCTTTAACACCGGAGTGAAAGACAGTCGATTCAGCTCCTAGTTGACTGCTCAGGCACAGACTAATAACTTAAGGGATCATGGAAAAGAGGATAAAAACACAAATCTGCATCCAGATCTTCTCCGTGAAGAAGCAAATAATGAAATAAAAGTGCAATCAAGGAATAAAGAAAACACAGATAGGAGATACAAAAGCGCATGCAAGGAAAGCTCATGGCAATGAAATCTTCATCAGAGTACAATAAAATAAACAAGTGTAAATTAAATTTCATTGCAAGTAACAATTTTAACAGGCGTGCCTTAGCCAAATATGAATGCTCCAAAGTCACTATCTCGCACGCGATCCGTCCAACTCCCGCTTACCAACCGATGTGACCTCACCGATACCTCCCAGCCAATGCTAGGGGTACTCTTCTTCCCCCTAAGCCCCCCGAGTCGCAAAGGGTACATGCACGCAATACCATAGAATGCTGGCACCCAACTCACCTTGCAAGGTCAAGCTACCACTCGTTACCCGAGCTGGGTATCCAACCTCCCACAAGAGAAAGATTGGTCAAGATAAAATTTCAGCAGCATAATGTTACGCAAACCAGATCTGATCATACTCCTCCTCCGCCATCTCCTTTATAGATTTTCTTATTCAATTAGTTTACCATACTCTCATTAGATTCCTTTTTCATTTATTTAATTAGGAAAAGCCTCCCCCGTACACATGTCGCCCGATCCTCTAGTTGCACCAGAAAATCAATTTTGTTAATTAATTAAATATTCTTATTTCCCTCACCCACCTAAAAGAGTTCCTAAAAATGCTCCTCGGTGTCCCAATATTCCCTTACAATTCTTAAATGACTTATGCCTTACTTAATTCCTAGTTGAGTTCATAAATAGAAAGTCCCAAAGGCTAGATTCCTTACTAAGTTGGACATTCCCCTTTTTCATTAAGTTTCCCCTTTTCTTTTAAGTTTCCCCCTTTTTCCTTTTTAACTAAAATCAATTTAGCAAATGTAGATAAAACAACCATT
>ML777463.1:240399-275491 GCA_009831015.1 Picea engelmannii | reverse complement strand
GTGTAGAGGATCCATGGGCATTGTTGCCCTGGATTGTTGACTATGTAACCCTGTAACCCCCTGTGTGCAAAGAAAACAACAAGTGGGAGAATGTTGGGTATGTGTTATATTCTTTGCACGAGTAGTAGTGTCTGAGCGCCTACACCGGGCGTGCAGGGGTTCGGGGGCAGCGCCCCCAAATTTTTTTTTTTGGGCCGACATATTTCCGGGACCACGTGATATTAGGTGGTTTTTCGGCACATGGTTTTTTGCCGATGGTTTTCTATTTCCGGTTAAGGAATTAGGGTTTTGGACTAATCCAGGTCATTGGGTTAGGGTTTTGGATTCCGCTGGCTCCTATATGTATATTGTATTGTAAACAGTGTAAAACAATGTGTATCAATATAATATATGCCGGTTTTCCCGGTTTGGGTTTCCAGGTGAAAAATCTCTGTGTAATGTTTGTATTTGCCATTGTATCTTTTCTGTTCTGTTCTGAATATCAGTTTTTAGTAGATATTGTACAAGGTTAGAATTTACACATACATGGGCTATAGTGAGTCAGGGCGCATGCACACGTTGGTTGCACTACTGACAGTTCGCGTACCTGTTGGCAGATTGATATTTGTTGAGGATTGTTGCCTCATCTTAGTTGGTGTTGAGGGTGTAAGCTGAGTCTTGCATTATAGAGATGGTGCTCTTGTAGAGTTGTACTCTATTCATTTGTTGTTGATAAACCCCTAGATTGTTGTCCATAATAAAAAGAAAAATTGTACATACATCTTGTGTTCTTTGTACATACATCATGTGAATTGATGCAAAGATGAATCATTATTGTCTTATCATGATTGATAAGGTGCACAAATGGATGAACTCCAAAGTGGTCCCCTTATGGTGAAAGCCCTCATGGGAAGATGCTTTGCGGATTGAGTTATCCAAAAGAATGGTTGGAGGACCCATGCTTGTATGTGGAATAATGAGATGAAGATAAATGAAGATGTTGGTGAAACTATCCTAGATGGATAGTGCTTGTCATGCCATTTTCGTTAGTATGTGGAATGTCACATAACCCCTCATGGTTTGAGAGTTATGGATCTACGAAGTTGAAGGACCCCCATATGATGGCTTGAAGCCCCAAAAGGTCAAATAAGTCAAAGTGCTTGACAAGAAGAAATTATTATTTAAATAATAAAGTAAAGTGACAAAGTCAAGGTGGATACAGTATTGGAGAACTTTCTATTCAAGAAGGAATATTTTATCAAGAAGGAATATTTAAATGATAAAGTATTGGAGAACTTTCTATTCATGGAAAGTGGTTAACCCTAAAATAAGGAAAATAGGTTAAATGACCTAGAAATGGGTTAAGTAACCTAAAAATGTGTTAAGTGACCTAGAGGATCAAAGTATAAATAAGATAACTATGGTCTCTTGTAGATCATCCTTTTTGTGGATCAATGGAGAACTTCATGTGAATATCTTTTGGAGTATTGATGGAGAGATTCTTGTGAGAGCATCTTATTGGTCTGGATATCTTGAGCATGATTGAAGATCTATTCTGAAGAAGAGAGCAAGAGGAGGATCTCATGGACGCATCAAAGTTTTGGCAATGTAGAAGATCTTGACAGCAAAATTCTTGGAGCTTCACAAACCCTAGTTTTTTAGGTATACGCAGGTTGTCTGTGTATAGGGTGCATATACATTGAAGGTATACATGGGATGACTATGTACATGGAGCGTATAGTGGATAAAATCATGGAGATTTTTGTTTGAGCTAGTGCTAAGCTCTTGGATGATGAGGCAGGTTCCAGATGTGCATTCTATGGGCTCGGATTTGTCACTGAGACACTGGTATGGTTACATTATTGTCTTGATGGATACTATTTTTTGATGTGTTGTCAGTTCTTAGGAAATTATTGGTATGGCTTCTATGATATGGTTGAGTTTGGATGATTTGGTTGATGGAGTGATTATTACTCTTGTGATTCAGTGGTGGCATGATTGCTATGGTATACTAGTTGTTTATACATGTTTGAGATAACATTCATATTGATTTATTGTGGAGCATGAGAAAGTTATTGGAGATATTGGAGATGTTGTGACTGGCTAGTGGTCAGATTGGACAGTCAGAGATAGAAGAGAATGATATATTGATTGTAGAGAATCTGAGTTGATCTTGAAGGACAAACCCTAATAGCTCAGAAGGTATATGTAGGTTGTTGTATACACTGGTTGTGTGCATACACGGGCTGTAGTGAGATAGGGCGCATGCACATGCTGGCTGCACTATTGACAGGTCGCGTACCTCTTGACATATTGATATCTGTTGAGGATTGTTTCCTCATATTAGTTGGTGATGAGGGTGTAAGCTGAGTCTTTCATTATAGAGCTGGTGCTCTTGTAGAGTTGTACTCTATTCAGTTGTTGTTGATAAACCCCCAGATTGTTGTCCATAATAAAAAGAAAAGTTGTACATACATCTTGTGTTCTTTTTTTTCCTTGTGGTGATGAATTGTTGATGATATATTGTTGATATATGTTGTTGATATATGTTCTCATATAACTGGTGGTAAATGAAAGCAATGGGTAATAAATAAATGTTGAATGTTAACTTAAAAGTTTTTGTGTAAGAGGGAAGTTTTGGGAAAAAGAGCCCCACACTCATTCACCCCCCCTCTAAGTGTGGTAGGTGTGTCCACAATCTATCGGTTCAATCCCTAGTTTTAGGTATATGGTAAATTTCAATTCCCTCTCAGGTGACATCCCAGGTAACTTCTCAGGGAAGACGTCTACAAATTCTCACACCACCGAAAGGTTTTCTAGACCTTCTGCTACTCCCTTCTCGTTTAACACAAGGATCGCATATATATTACATCTCTTATGCATGCTATTTTGTAGCTATAAGGAAGAGATGAAACTCAGGGAAACTCCCTGGTTCCGAACTACAATCATGTGTCTCCATCCCTCATCATTGATCAAACTCAACCGTTTCGTCTTATAGTCAACTATCGCATCATGCGATTCCAACCAGCCCATACTGATCACGACGTCATAAGACCCTAAGGTTGTGACGTACAGGTTGGCCCCAGTGATGAACTCTCCCAGGTTAAGGCTACAACTCGTAACCTTCCCACCAACCTTCTGTTTGGCTCCTGAAGCCATCTCTACAAAGATAAACTCATCATGTTCAACTTCCTTTACCTTAATTTGTTTTAGCGCTGCCCCATAAATGAAACTCTCTAGAAGCCACGATATCCTAGTGAATGACTAGTTGGTGTCTGATGCTGCTGTGCACTAGATGAAACCTTTCTGGCTGGTCTCTTTGGAGTCTTACTTTGACCTCACAGATAAGATCATCCTCTGCTATGAGGGGATTTCGGACAACATCATGCAAGGTTTGAGGCATCAAAATCCTAACCTTTTCACAAATGTTGTCATTAAGGCCAAACACGAACCTATTAACCTTAAGTTTCTAGGTATTCAAGTGCGGAGCATACCGAAGCAACTCCAAAAATTATCCTCGTACTCGGGCACCGTACAACCGCCCTATCGCAAGGTGTTGAACTCGTTGAGCTGATGCTTAATGAATTCCTCAGAAAGATACCTCTCCCAGAACTGTTCCTCGAACAGTTCATATGACACGTCTTCAATTGCCATGTTCAAATGTGGCAGGAGCATCTTCCATCATAGAAGAGCATTCCCCTTCAGTTGAAAGACCGTCCTGTGGACCTTAATGTTGGAGGTTGTAATCGCAAAGCATGAAGCACATCGCCAAGCTCTCCAGCCATGCCTCAACGAATGAGCCGTCCCCAGCACTCGTGGACTTGAGATCTTATCCCTCTCGAGTTCTTGGTGAATGCTAACAGTACTGGCTAGGCACGTTGTGGACCCTCAGGGGTACAGGTGCCCTGGCCTCATCTCAGTATAGATGGTGAATCAAGGCCTCTGACAATCTCTGGAAGGACCTTTGTCAGACCATCATCATCCCTTACAACATTCGAATCCAACCCAAGGACTTGTTCTTCCCCTTGGGGGTTAGAATCTGAGGACGCGGGCACCTCTGGAGGTGTCACACCTCCTTCCATGAAACCACGTTGTGAACCTCTATGGTGTCCTCTAATCGATATCACCGCATGGACACATTAAAGTTTTAATTAGCACTAGGTTATTACTCAAGGGTTTACTGTAGTGGAAACTATGGCTATCCACAATCGCAGGGTTGAACCCACTCTAATAGCATATGTAATGACCCCTCATTACGACAACGAACAACGAGGTAAAAGGGTAATTTTTTTTTTTTTTGCGTTTAGAAAAATAAACATCACCTTTAATAACAACATCAATGACACATCATCCAACATATTAACGAAAAAATATTAAAGGCGCAATGGTAACCAAATCTAATTCAAATGACAACATCAATAATCAATGGCGTAATGGTAATCTAGTTGTCAATACTTCATACATTAACATTTTACTAGTGCAAGTAAAGGTTGTTAATCCATCATCCATAAATATATTTAATGGCGCAAGTAAAGTAATGATTAAATAATTTATCCATCCGCATTTGTCTTAAGGCGCATTGAGACAATAGTTTAGATGATCGTATCGCTTTTAAGGACTCTGAATATAGCATTAATGAATATAACATCCAAGAGAGCATATAACATCAATAAGGACATAAGCATTAGAAGACTATGAATATAGCATTAAGGAGAGCAAGAAGCATTAAATAAAAGCACAAGCAGTAAATAATATTAATGATAGAATTAAGGAGAGCATAGCAGTAAGGGAATCTAATCTATAAATTCATTAAGAGCTCCCAAGATAGTCAATTCCTTAAATCTAGCACCACTCTTCATTATGCATCCATTAAAGGAAACTAATGGAATCATACATAATAACCATCCTTTAGAAAAATTGAAGAAGATCATTTATAAACTAATGGAATCAGACATAAATAACCATTTTTATATTACTTAAGAAATGATGAAGGTCAGTTATAAATGAAAGAAAATCGTACCTAATAACCCTCATTTAAGTCATTTAAAATCGATGTAGATCATTTACAGCTACTGGAAAACATACAAAAATAACCATTATTTAAACTCATAAATTGATGGCAATCCTTCATAACAAGGGTTGAACCAATACTTCATTTACTAAAATCAATTAGAGGAGGTTCTAAACTCCATCTCACATGTCAAGGGGATATGACTAAAATAATCCAATAAGGAGAAAGGGGCGTTATAAATGAGGTTAATATCAAAACAAAAGATGGGACCTAGGTCCTATTTTCAGCTTCATTAAGGAGCATTCCACCATGGGCGCTCATATGAGTCCCAAGCCAGCTCAGCACCAAAGTCAATACCATCACTAACCACAACAAGGGAATGCCACATTGTTTCTCAATGCGTCTTAGAACCTTATGAAGCCTCGAAACCACCAAATTCAAATCAAATGACAAGGAATCTAGAAGTTCAAATCCAAGTCAGAGGGATCTACAAAAGGCACCACGAGTAATCTACATCAATACAAATCTCAACACCAAAGATTAATGCTAGGCGCAAGGAGAAGGGTCCACGTGTTCAATTTCAAGCAGTCTGCATCGACAGAGGTAAGGTACCAGAGGAGGGTACTACGCTGGAAATTTGTAAACCGATTTTTTTTTTGTTGAGGAAACAACATTAACGCAGAGCATTAAAGGTTGGTTCGCTGGGTGATAAAACGAAAATCTTGCGGAGCGGATAGCCATTGAACTCGGAGCTAAGAAGGTGGGTTCGTTGCACATATCAGTGGATTCGCTTGGTGATAGAAATTAATACTTATTCTTAGTAATGAACATAAACATCGAGCAACGATGGGTGTTCTCGTTGTACCGGATGTGAACTCTCTGGGCAACTAGAAACGAAGAATTATGTTGGGTAAAGAAAAATTTTACACAACAGGAAGTGACACCCCCAAAATCACTGGTTGGATGCTTAGAATTGCAGAGAAGGGAAAACAAAGCATGGTCGAGCACCCCAAATTTACTAGACTCTAACTAAACAATACCATGCAACGCAATTCAACTAGATAAATTCCCAAGCTTCCATCTAAATGAACCTGACAAGAAAATTCGTTGTGTAATCCATAACTAAATCCTTCAGACATAACAATAAAAATCATTGTGTATTCAACAACTAAATCCGTCAGACATAACAATAAAAATCGTTGTGTATTCCACAAATAAATCCGTCAGACATAACAATAAAAATCGTTGTGTACTACACAACTAAATCCGTCAGACATAATAATAAAAATCATTGTGTATTCCACAAGTAAATCCTTTAGACATAACAATAAAAATCGTTGTCATACATATGTATAGATTCATTGTGTTTAGAGCATATATAAATTCATAACCCAAGAACAAAAACCATAACTAGAATGCTATGTAAAAACAATAAAGATCTTGTCTAACAATGATAGCGCATGCGCATTGCGCACTCCAAGTATTACCCACATAGTCATCAGAGATTTGGAAATGCATATAAATAAAGTGGAAACACAGAGAAATGAAGTGGTAATCCAGCAAGAGATCTGGAACGCAATGAAGTGGAAACGTTGGGTAAAGTGAGGGTTAAAACAAGGTGTAAATGCATGGTGAAAACTCAAGAAAAAAGAGAGGGTGTCAAGATTACAACTCAAGGGAAAATGCAGAGGAACTCGCTGCAAATAAACACTTGGCAGAGAAACAATCCTACACTTGTTATCCATGCACAGGAAAGTAGGGCATTTGAATCTAAATATTTAACACCAGAGTGAAAGACCGTTGATTCGGCTCTTGGCCGCCTGCTCAGGAATAGACTAATAACTTAAGGAATCACAGAACAAAGGATAAAAACACAAATATGCATCCAGATCTTCTCCGTGGAGAAGAAAATAATGAAATAAAAGTGCAATCAAGGAATAAAGAAAACACAGACATGAGATACAAATCACAGGCAAGGAAAGCTCATGGCAATGAAATTTTCATCCGAGTATAGTAAAATAAACAAGTGTAAATTAAATTTCATTGCAAGTAACAACTTTAACAGGAGTACCTTAGCCAAATGTGCATTCTCCAAAGTTGTTGTCCCACGCGTGCTCCGTCCAGCTTCCACTTTCCAACCAATGTGACCTCACCGGTACCTCCGAGCCAATGCTACGGGTACTCTTCTTTCCCCTGATCCTCTCGAGCCACAAAGGGTCCATGGACACAATACAAGAGACTACTAGCACCTAGCTCGCCTTGCAAGGTCGAGCTACCACTCATTACCTGAGCTGAGTATCCCAACTGCCACAAGAGAAAGTTCAGTCAAGATTAAATTTCAGCAATGTAACGTTACGCAAACCAGATGTGATCATACTCCTCCTCCTCCATCTCCTTTATAGATTTTCTAAGTCAATTAGTTTCCAATACCCTCATTAGATTCCTTTTTCATTTATTTAATTAGAAAAAACCTCCCCCATACACATGTTGCTCAATCCCCTAGTTGCACTAGAAAATCAATTTTATTTATTAATTAAATATTCATATTTCCCTCACCCACCTAAAAGTGTTCCTAAACACTCTCCTCGATGTCCCAATATTCCCTTACAATTCTTAAATGATTTACGCTTTACTTAATTCCTTGTTGAGTTCATAAATAGAAAGTCCCAAAGGCTAGATTCCTTACTAAGTTGGGCATTCCCCTTTTTCATTAAGTTTCCCCTTTTCTTTAAGTTTCATTTTCTTTTAAGTTTCCCCCTTTTTCATTTTTAACTAAAATCAATTTAGCAACTGTAGATAAAAACAACCATTTACCCTTTTTCCTTTTTAACTAAAAATCAATTTAGCAAGTGTAGATAAAAACAACCATTTACCCTTTTTCCTTTTTAACTAAAAATCAATTTAGCATGTGTAGATAAAAACAACCATTTACCCTTTTTTCCTTTTTAACTAAAAAATAATTTAGCATGTGTAGATAAAAACAACCATTTACCCCTTTTAATAAATTTAATCCTCCATTATAAAAAAAAATTACTTTAATAATTAAAGTTTGAATTTTTTTACCCCCTTTTTGTTATATGTCTAATTATTTTTGTTCAGAGGTTATGCTTAGACCTAGGTTTTAAATTCACTAGGCTTGGTGACAGTTCTTAAGGGAAAATTAGTCATTAAGCTTTACTTATCACATCATTCATTTTAAGGCTGACCAGGTCCTATGGAGGTATAGGTTTCTAGGCACTAGGTTTATTTACTTACCAGTTAAAATCACGATGTGCCCTTCAGGACACACTACATGCTCCAAGGGTGCCACTCACCTGCTTCTATTTTATTTGTGCAACGTGCCCTTCAAGACGCACTACGTGCTCCAAGGGTGTCACTCACCTCTTTCCGTTTTCTTTGTGCGACATTCCCTTCAAGATGCACTACGTGCTCCAAGGGTGCCACTCGCCTCTTGACTAAATTTGGTAGACGTCAAACCCCTGGAGTCAATACTCCGTCAGGTGATCTTGTGGGAGATTAAGGGCCTCCAAGGAATAAGGACCCTACCTTATTGTGCACCCCTTAGAATCATTGTGAGCGACTGTCATAGTCTGCCCTCACAACATCGTGGGTCTTCTCGAACTAGGTAATTGTTAACCTACAGTTCAAGCCACAATGAGAGTCCTAGTAGGTTGTGGTAGGGATATTGCCACACCTCTCCCTCAATGTCCCTGGTTGTCGTGCGTGACCCTTCTACTCCAAATGTGAGTCTGGTCAGCAAGCTATCATCAACATGCATCCATCAATGAATCATGTCAGCAATAATAATCAATCCTCATAACATTAAATCATATGTATATATGTCACATCAACAATATTCAAACTCTAACAGTCCACTCCCTGAATCGATCCAGAGTCCAAGGGGTTTCATCGATGCCTCTGCATCCTCAATGTCTAGAGTCTTGCACACTCAGGAGAACCCAGTCAATAGCACCTGACTATGTAAATACAACAAAATAACATATCATCAAATCCACAATATCTCATAAACATAATGAAAACAACCAATAGTATAATAACCCGGATCACTTGCATGCAAGTTTCCTCAAAGAATAAGTTTTCTCAGTGCACGCAAGAGCGAGATGTTACAGCAATAAGGTAGGGTCCTTATTCCTTAAAATCCCTTAGTCTCTCACAAGGTCACCCAAATGGAGTGTTGACTCCAAGGGTTGGACAACTACCAAAACCAATCAAGGGTGAGTGGCACCCTTGGAGCATGGAGTGCATCTTGAAGGGCATGTCGTAGAAATAAAACTTGAGTCAATGAATCTAGGTGGCCTAGAAAACCTTGAGTGAATAATTAAACCTTATAAAATCTTTAAGCATTGATGGATTTAATTAATTAATTAAGGATTGAAATTATTAATTGTGAATCCCCAAACAAAAGTCTAATCCTATTAAAAAATTAAGCCAAAGTTGGTAAGAAGACTAAAACTAAATTATTAAATAAATAAAAATAGGAATGAGGTAAATCAATTTAAGAAATTAAGAAAAACAAAATAAACCTAAAGATTGATTGTATACACATATGTGCAAGAAAATACCAAATTGGAATTTAAGGTAAGAAAGGAATGAAGCTGAAAGAATATGTACGCATAGAAAGGTACCTAGAGTCTAGTTAACACTAGCGTAACTAGAAGAAGATTCATATTTTAACTCACCTTATATTTAGTAAGGTGTTAGTCATTAAATGGGAATAAGGGGAATAAAGAGACACCTAGGAGCAAATTAAGGAGCACATTTAGGAAGGGTGAGAGAAATTGACTTTTAATTAAATTATAATATGTAATTACTTGTGCATCTTGGGGAGAGGGTGACAAGTGTAAGGGAGGAAATAATTCTAAATTATTTAATTAAAAAGATAATTAATTGTGTAAGTGGGAATGTGTCATTGAAAAAATTCTATAAAAGAAATGGACTAGATGAGATATCTCGTCTACTTTTAGTGTGATCGAAATTCTTACAGTTTTTCTTACCTTGGAGAAGTAATACTTAGCATGATACACTACAACTACTTAATGAAATAGAAACCTTTTTTACCTTTGCATAAGTTAGTAAATTAGCTAGTAAAGGAAACAAAAATAATCTTGATCTACTATGGCCATAAAGGGAACTCTCTTTAGTCCTTACAATTAGATAGGAGGGAGGGTGAGATTTCTTATAAAGTATTAAATATATTGTTGTTTCCTACTCTTGTTAAATGGTTATGCAAGTAGGGTAGCATGGATGTTAGTCAGTATGGCTCGAGAAGGTTGATCTCCTTGAATTTTTAAACTATAAACTTTTAGGTAAGCAATATTGATTCTTCTTATAACTTATAAAGTTAGGTCTTCCCTTAATAATCTAATGGATTTGCGAGTTGCTTGATTGCAATCAGTGGTTTTCATGAATAACCTTTTATATTATAGGGGATACCTAAAGTGATGATGAATTCTTAAGTGAAGCTTATTAATATTTTATTTCTTGTGGGGTCTTTAATTGGATTGTAAATTGAACATAGTACCTTATGGTTCACTTCAAGAAGATCCTTCTCTCCTTATGGGCTCTTTTTGATTAGGTACATAACTAGATCTACTTAGTTATATCCTTAACCAGACATTCCAAATTAATAGAAAACATCGTTGAGTTATTTGAAATTCACTAGTTTACAAGCTTAAAACATTGGTAAATGGAGCTTGATCTCGATGGAACCGACCTTAACAATTGCTGACAATAATTAGAATAGATTACATCAGAAAATAAAGTTGATGATTACCTTGCACCATGAAATTGATGTTGATGTATGATTGATAAAGTAATTAGCTTACTCTTGTGCTATGAAAATAAAGTTGATGATTACTGATGCGCCATGAAATTAATTTGATGTATGTTTGTAGTAGATTTTTTTTTCATGCCATGAATAATTGATGACTAAGACTGATTGATTGATTTAGTTGATTTTTGGCCTAATTGGATTAGTGGGATTTAGACACCTCCTTGTTCCTCATAATAGTTGCCATCCCTGAGACCATAAATGGTCAAAATAAATAGGATGAATCCTAGGATTGAGCATTGCTTATGTGTCCTAGGCTTGAGCAATCATTCACACTCAATCAGATGAATCAGATGAATCCTAGGCTTGAGAAATTGTTCACGCTCTGAGGAAATGGAGACATTACCTCATGGGAAGGAGATTTGAATTGAGAACAGACCACAACGGTTTGAAATACTTGTTTGACCAACCTACCTTAAATGCCAGGCATAGTAGGTGGCTGGAGTTTCTGTGTGAATACGACTTTGATATCAAGCATATCAAAGGGAAGGAAAACAAGGTGGCCGATGCACTCAACAGAAAGGTGCACAACTTACATGCTTCATCCATTAGCATGTATATGACTGATATTAAGGATAGAATTTTGGAAGATGCAAATGCAGATTTGTAGTACAGAGACTTGGTAGCAAAGCTACATCAGAGTGAGAGACCACAGAAAGAGGAAAATTACACCTTGGAAACTAATGGAATACTTCTTTATAAAAACAGAGTGTATATATCCAATGTCTAGGGTTTGAAACTTGCGATTCTAAGAGAAATGCATAATGGGACTTATGTTGGGCACCCTGGATATTAGAAGACTGTGGCAGCAGTCAGGAGCCATTACTTTTGGCCAGGTATGAAGAAAGAGATCGTTGAATATATCGCCAAATGTATGGAATGCCAGAAGGTTAAATTTGAGCACAGACACCCAACAGGGTTGCTACAACCTTTGTCTATTCTTGAATGGAACTGGGAAGTGTTGACAATGGATTTTACTACAGGATTTCCCAGAACAGGCAAGCTGCATGATTCGATCATGGTAGTGGTGGATAAGCTTACAAAAGCTGCCCATTTTATTCCATTGAAAACTACTCACAAGGCAACAGATGTTGTTGATATTTTCGTGAAGGAAGTGACACGATTGCACGGAATTCCTAAAACAATTGTGTTCGACAGAGACACAAAATTCACCTCGAATTTTTGGAAAGGACTGTTCAAAGGATTCAGAATGAATCTGAACTTTAGTACAACTTATCATCCTGAGTCTGTTGGACAGACATAGAGGGTGAACAGAGTGATAGAAGACATACTGAGAATGTATGTGATGGACAAACCATCAAAATGGGAAGACTACCTACACTTGGTAGAATTCACTTACAACAATGGGTATCAAGCATCATTGAAGATGAGACCATTTGGAGCACTTTATGGTAGAAAGTGAAATACTCCAGTAAGCTGGGATAATCCAGCTGACGGTAGTAATTAGGCCAGAGATGCTCAAGGAAATGGAAGAGCAAATGCTTAAAATTAAGCAGAATTTAAAAGCTGCCCAAGACAGGCAGAAAAGTTATGCTGACAAAAATAGAACCCACAGAGAATTCAAAGTGGGTGATCATGTTTTCCTGAAAGTAAAAGCTAATAGAAGTTCCCTGAAGTTGGGAAATTGTGCCAAGTTGGCAGCCAGATTTTGTGGGCCATTTGAAATCCTAGAAAGGATTGGGCCAGTTGCATATATGCTTGCATTACTTGCATCCATGACTATACATATTGTGCTTCATGTTTCATTGATTAAGAAATATATATCTTATGCTAATCATGTTATCGATTGGAATGTGATTCAGGTGGAGAAAGAATGTATCCTGCAAGTGCATCATGTTTGCATATTGGACAGGAAAAGAAAACAGCTCTAGAATCGATCTATAGGGCTTGTAAAGGTCCAGTGGACCTGATACGACCCTGAGGACGTGACATGGGAGCATGAGGATGATATGCAGGTAGAATACCCGCATCTTTTTGAAGATTTTGGAAATCTTGTTAATGTTGTGTGAAAGTTGCACCGAGGACAGTGCAAAAATATGGGGAGGGGATTGTAATATCCCCAAGGACGAGCCCTGTTGTAATCATGTTTATGAATTGTAAATCATGTTTTATAGGCTGGTGAGCCAAGTTAATATAAGATGGTAAGGCTTATGAGTTTATTAGGCTGGAGAGCCTAAGTGTTAAGGCCGGGAGCCTGTTTTTGTATATGTAATTATGTAGAACATTAATAAAAATATAAGCATCGCTGCGTGCAGACCAACCACAATGAATGAGTGATGGGGGACTAAGCTTCCACTGAGTGGATAAGGGATTGGGGGATGGAAGGTTCGAAACAGAGGCTAAGTGTTGAGCCTAGGGGCTTAAGTCCTTGGGAATAATATTTTAATATTATTCCAAAAGCCATGTGAAATATATGTTTTGTCCTAAGTTCCTGGAGAGGAACGCATGCTGATGGAGTGGATGTAGCTTCATGGGTGACATGTGTTGACCCAGGCACATGTAGTTAAAAACTGTAGAAGTCAGTCGTGGAGGGGGTCGCTCATCATTCCATCATCCTTTGCCTCTGATTTCAGATACCCTCACACAACTATGAGAACTAGAAAACCGAGACATCTTCCTGAAGACCAAAACATCATCCGTATGATTCTGTTATTGGTCTGCGTCTGCCCTTGACATACCTATGCATTGTTGAGAGAACTGGTCAGGAGGGGAAAGTTGACTTGTGAGTTCAAGAACCCAGTCTATCCGCCATTGCAGAGCTGAATCCGTACCTGATTTGTCTGTAGGTTGTTGCTTTCTGTTTTCCTGAGTGGGGTTGTGTTGTGGTTATCCTCGCCATGCAGGAATTGAGTCAGAAGGGGCTGAAGAACCGAGTTGTAAGGCCCTTAGTTGAAGAGGCAGTCTGTCAGGCCTATGAGAAGCTATTTTCAGGTGAAGGAGTCTGTTGGTAAGTGGTATTCTTCCAGAGAAAGTCCAGCACTAGCTACGGATCTCTAAGACTTCATGATCCGGCTTGTTGCCGAGACCCAGAGAGGGAGTTGAAGCACTGGTGGACTGTTCTTGTGAAGGTGTATACTCCCGGGCAAAACAGGCATGTGGGGAATGAGAGTTCATGAGTAGTGGGCGTAAGAAGGCATCCTGGGAAGAATCCTTCCGGTTATTCTATGTAGTTTTCCCTGTAACCTCAGCCTAGACTAGGATTTCTTGCCTTGGGTGGAGCTTAGTCCCAGCTCAGGGGTGACCCACTACTGAGCATGATGAGCAACATTGTCTAAGGATGGGAGGTTCATGGAAGGCTTGCATGTGGTTGGTGGAATTACGCCAGTAATAAAAGATAAGTGTTAATTTTGTACTTAATTTATAAGTATATGCATGCCTGTGATTCTTGCAATATTATCATGTATTCCACAGTAATCATGAATTACTGTTAATCCCATTAAACCTGGATGTTAGTCATAATTCTGTGATTACTCTGTTTGGTTTAGTTAAATGTGCGTAATATGACTCAATTCATGTTATATATATAAGTATGAGAATGTTGTTTCCGCACAGTAGCGTTTGCCCGGCCAGTGGGATGATGGCCAGAGACATTACATAATGGTATCAGAGCGTGGTTTACAACACTGAACCTAAATGGGTTGGATAAGTGGTCATTGGACCCAAATTTCAGGTGGGAATCGTGTTTGGAAATACTGATTTTTGGATCTTTGAATGTTCCTTAGTGCCAAGGAGTCATGTGGTTGTGTTACAAAGCTCAGGAGGTGTAGCGGTATTATAGAACCCGCAGCCTGTGTGGTATATGGCCACAGGGAGAGAGAGAGAGAGCTCAATGCATGAAGTGTTGGAGCTGTTGGATCTGATCGGGAGGAAAGGAGATCCCTTACGACCATTAGATCCAGAGAAGGTGCTGGAAGGATATCTGAGAATCCTTTTGGGAGTTCGGCTGTCGGGAAAAAGCGGGGAGCGCTTAGACACAAAAACCTGAAAACCCGAGAAGATCTACACCGTAGATCTGGGAGGAGGGCTTGACCGTTAGATCTTGTGGATTCGTGCTCGAGTTAGTCACGAGAACCTTTCGAATTTCACAAAGTCGGGAAATGGGAAGTGAGGAGAGGTGAACACCTCCGAAACTCAAAACCTCGAAATCTCGAAATGATTTCCATCGTATATCGTAGGAGAGGAGCTTGATCGTTGGATCAAGTAGATGAATAGACCATAATTTTGGAATTTCGGCAAACAGATTTTCGAAATGTGTGGATGCACGAACTCCCGATGCCCAAAACTCTGAAACAAAAAGTGAAAGTGGTGGGACCCTATGACGTCGCTGGAAGTGATGTGGAACTTATTAAGGACACCATGTGTCACTACCTTGGTTGGCGATAGTTGTGATGTGGGCACAGGGGGAGAGAGGTCGGAAGTTCGAGAGTCGGGAGTTGGAGAGGGAAGTGAGTGTGAGAACCTCCAGGACCAAAACCTCGAAACCTGAAACCCCAAAGCCCTGAAATCCCGAAACCCGAAGTTTCGTTTGGAGAGCCTTGTAGCACCTAGCAGTTTAGCATTTGATCACGGCACATGGACGCATGGGTTGGGGACTAAGAAAATGGAGGTTATCGCCCAAAAATTACAGAGCCAAACAGAGCTCAGAAAATTTGTGGAATTGAAACGTTTTCTTATTCACATTGGTTTATGAATGTTGTAGTTTTATTAAGGGTTTAAGGCCTAACAAACTTTGGTTGACTACATGTTGTGTGTGCAAAGTTCAACGAGTGTCAGGACAACCACAAATCGACACCGAGTATAGAAATGGAAGAGGTGTGAATTGCCTCCAATTCAGAGAAGGAAAGAGAAGGAAGGGATGTCAACTTGGGAGTCAATGGATCGAGCTCTAATGGGCACGGAAGAGAATTGGATAAGGAAGGGCATATGATGAAAATCATTGAAAGATTGCAGAAAGATGCTCAGGCTCATTGAGCCGATAGTCGAAAGCTCATGAGGGTCAGGGATCAACAGGGTGAATTCAACTTAAAGATGTTGAAGAGCTTGGAAAGAATAGAAAGGAAATTGGAAAAGAAGAGTGACAAAAGAAAAATAGGGAGTCGCAGGACCCCTGAGAGAAAAATAAGATCGAGGAGTGGTAGCAGACATCGTCGTCGCTCCCCAAAGAATTTCGATAAGGAAGAACATAGTAGTTCAAGCCCATCCCCTACCAGAAAACACCGAAGATCTGGAGTGAATGAATTGAAAGGGGAGATGAACAAGATTAAGCCTCCTATGTTTGATGGAGAACATAAGAAGGAGGAAGATGCTGAAACATGGTTGCTTGGCATGAGGAAATATTTCCAACTGCAGAATTATTCCTCTCATGCAAAAGGAAGAATTGCGATGTATCAACTAAAAGGAAAAGCATCCATGTGGTGGGATCAACTTGTGCAGGTGTAGCACATTAGAGAGAAAGATATCACTTGGAAAGAATTCAAGAGGTATTTGGAGAGGAAATACCTGAATAAAAGATACTATGACAAAAAGATGAAGGAGTTATTCGAACTCAAGCTGGGTAGCATGACCATTGATGAATACGAATGAAGGTTTTTGGAATTACTAAAATATGTTCCATTCATCAAAGGTGAGGTTGTCAAGATTCAGAGGTATTTGAGTGGAATGCCACCTCCCATTGGTGACAAGATTCAATATGATGATCCTAAGAATATGGAAGAAACAATAAGAAGAGTGAAATGCTTATATGAACAACAAAGAGAAAAGCCTACCTTTCGGAAGGCTTGGGATGACTAGAAGAAGTTTAAGAAAGGACAGAGGCAAAAGGGAAACAAACCTCCCTTTTTCAGAAATAGTCCTCAAGGACAGCCATCGTTTAGAGAGC
Organism: Picea engelmannii; assembly: GCA_009831015.1. Lineage (NCBI taxonomy): Eukaryota > Viridiplantae > Streptophyta > Pinopsida > Pinales > Pinaceae > Picea > Picea engelmannii. The sequence continues at coordinate 258,751 of ML777463.1, read as the reverse complement.
CGAGAATGGTTGAAGTGGGGGAACAAAGGCCGAGACAGACACCCATTCAATGTTGGGGCTGTAAAGAGAACTACAAGTACAGAGATTGTCCCCATAAAAATGGCAAAGCAAGAGATGTCCATAATGTTCAACAAGATGAAACAGTGGAGGACATGGGCAGTAGAATGCCAAGGATCTATGCTGCCCTAGACAACAAGCAAGTTGAATTTCAGTCACACATGATTGAAGTGGAATGTATGATTAACAACCAACCATTTATTATTTTAATTGATTTAGGGGCTATCCATAGTTATGTAGATCCTAGGGTGGTGGAAAGTTTGCATTTATCAAGAAGCAAACATGAAAAGTCTTGGTTAGTGCAGTTGGCTATAGGAACCAAGAGGAAAGTCACTAAGTTGGTTAAGTCCTGTCCTATGGACATGAAGGGATTGAGCACGAAGGCTGAATTGAATATTATGCCTTTAGGCTCTTATGACTATTTAATCGGGATGGACTGGTTGGACCAATACCATGCCCTCTTGGAATGTCGTAACAAGGAATTTACTTGCTTGGATGAGGAGGGGAATCGAAAAATAGTCCAAGGAACTCCTAGAGCTGTGGTTGTTAGAGAAATCTCAGCAATGCAGTTGAAAAAGTGCTACATGAAAGGCTGTCAATTGTTTGCAACTCGTGTGGAGGAAGCATCCAGAGATAAAGTCTCAAAGACTGGAGACCATGCGGTACTAACAGAGTTTGAAGACGTATTTCAGGAGGTACTTGGACTACCTCTGAAGAGAGATATCGATATCTCTATAAATTTGATGCTTGGAGCAGCTCCAATGTCGAAAGCTCCTTATAGAATGAGTATGCCAGAGCTGAAAGAGTTGTAATTGCAGCTTGAAGAGATTCTAAAGAAGGGGTACATTCTCCCAAGAGTGTCACCTTGGGGTGCCTCGGTCTTGTTCATGAAGAAGAAGGACGGGACGTTGAGGTTGTACATTGATTTCAGACAGTTGAACAAAGTAACTGTCAAGAACAAGTATCCTCTACCGAGGATCGACGATCTTTTCGATCCCTTGAAAGGTGCGAAAATATTTTCGAAGATAGATCTTAGATCGAGATATCACCAGGTAAGAATAAAGGATCAAGACATCAGCAAGAACGCCTTTAGAATAAGGTATGGCCATTACGAGTTCACAGTGGTACCATTTGGGCTGTCGAATGCACCTGCTATTTTTATGTGCTTGATGAATGGTGTATTCAGGGACTATCTAGACAAGTTTGTCATAGTCTTCCTAGATGAAATTATGGTGTATTCCAAGTCAGAGGAAGAGCATGATCAACACCTAAGGATGGTGCTGTAAGTGTTGAGAGAACACCAGCTGTATGCCAAGTTGAGAAAATGCTCATTTTATCAAAGGAAGATCTATTACTTGGGGCACATTATTTCAGAAGAAGGGATCATTGTGGATCCTGAGAGGGTTGAGGCCATCAGAGAATGGTTAGTGCCAAGGATTGTGGCGGAAGTTAGATCCTTTATGGGTCTAGCGGGCTATTACAGAAGGTTTATCGCAGGGTTCTCAAAGATATCTCACCCTATCACTTACTTGCAAAGGAAGTAGAAAAAGTTTCAGTGGACTAAAGAGTGTGAGAAAAGTTTCCAGCGATTGAAGCAGTTGTTAACCAATGCTCCAATCTTGAGGATTGGAGATCCAAATGTGGATTTTGTGGTGTGCACAAATGTGTGCAAAGAAGGGTTGGGAGGAGTTCTCAATTAGAATGGATTTGTAATATGTTATGAGTCTAGGAAGCTGAAAGAGCACGAAAAGAATTATGCCACTCACGATTTGGAGTTGGCAGCAATCGTTCACGCTCTGAGGAAATGGAGACATTACCTCATGGGAAGGAGATTTGAATTGAGAACAGACCACAACAGTCTGAAATACTTGTTTGACCAACCTACCTTAAATACTAGGCAGAGTAGGTGTCTGGAGTTTCTGTGTGAATACGACTTTGATATCAAGCATATCAAAGGGAAGGAAAACAAGGTGGCCGATGCACTCAGTAGAAAGGTGCACAACTTACATGGTTCAACCATTAGCATGTACAGGACTGATATTAAGGATAGAATTTTGGAAGCTGCAAATGCAGATTTGCAGTACAGAGACTTGGTAGCAAAGCTACAACAGAGTGAGAGACCACATAAAGAGGAAAATTATACCTTGGAAACTGATGTAATACTTTTGTACAAAAACATAGTGTATATACCCAATGTCCAGGGTTTGAAACTTGCAATTCTAAGAGAAATGCATAACATGACTTATGCTGGGCACCCTGGATATCAGAATACTGTGGCAGTAGTTAGAAGCCATTACTTTTGGCCAGGTATGAAGAAAGAGATCGTTGAATATATCACTAGATGTATGGAATGCCAGAAGGTTAAAGTTGAGCACAAGCACCCAGCAGGGTTGCTACAAACTTTGCCCATTCCTGAATGGAAGTGGGAAGTGGTGACAATGGATTTTATTACAGGATTGCCCAGAACAAGCAAGTTGCATGATTCGATCATGGTAGTGGTGGACAAGCTTACAAAAGCTGCCCAATTTATTCCACTGAAAACTACTCACAAGGCAATAGATGTTGTTGATATTTTCATGAAAGAAGTGGCACGATTGCACATAATTCCTAAAAGAATTGTATCCGACATAGACCCGAAATTCACCTCGAATTTCTGGAAAGGATTGTTCAATGGATTTGGAACGAATCTGAAATTTAGTACAGCTTATCATCCTGATTTTGATGGACAAACAGAGAGGGTGAACAGAGTGATAGAAGACATATTGAGAATGTATGTGATGGACAAACCATCAAAATGGGAAGACTACCTACACTTGGTAGAATTCGCTTACAACAATGGGTATCAAGAATCATTGAAGATGAGCCCATTTGAAGCACTTTATGGTAGAAAGTGCAATACTCCAGTAAGCTGGGATAATCCAGTTGATAGGGCAGTAATTGGGCCAGAGTTGCTCAAGGAAATGGAAGAGAATATTCTTAAAATTAAGCAGAATTTAAAAGCTGCCCAAGATAGGCAGAAAAGTTATGCTGACAAAAATAGAACCCACAGAGAATTCAAAGTGGGAGATCATGTTTTCCTGAAAGTAAAAGCTAATAGAATTTCCCTGAAGCTCGGAAACTATGCCAAGTTGGTAGCCAGATTTTGTGGGCCATTTGAAATCCTAGAAAGGATTGGGCTAGTTGCATATATGCTTGCATTACCTGCATCCATGACTGTACATAATGTGTTTCCTGTTTCATTGCTTAAGAAATATATACCTGATGCTAATCATGTTAACGATTGGAATGTGATTCAGGTGGAGCAAGAAGGCATCCTGCAAGTGCATCCTGTGTGCATATTGGACAGGAAAAGAAAACAGCTCCGGAATCGAGCTATAGGGCTTGTAAAGGTCCAGTGGACTTGGTACGGTCCTGAGGACGTGTCAAGGGAGCATGAGGATGCTATGCGGGCAAAATACCCACATCTTTTTGAAGATTTTGGAAATCTTGTTGATGTTGTGTGAAAGTTGTACTAAGGACAGTGTAAAAATAAGGGGAGGGGATTGTAATATCCCCAATGACGAGCCCTGTTGTAATCATGTTTATGAATTGTAAATCATGCTTTATAGGCTGGTGAGCCAAGTTAATATAATCTGGTAAGGCTTATGAGTTTATTAGGCCAGAGAGCCTAAGTGTTAAGGCCGGGAGCCTGTTTTTGTATATGTAATTATGCAGAACATTAATACAAATATAAACACCGTTGCGTGCAGACCGACCACAATGAATGAGTGATAGGGGACTAAGATTCCATAGAGTGGGTAAGGGATTGGGGGCTGGAAGGTTGGAAAGAGAGGCTAAGTGTTGATCCTAGGGGCTTAAGTCTTTGGGAATAATATTTTAATATTATTCCAAAAGCCATGTGAAATATATGTTTTGTCCTAAGTTCCTGGAGAGGAATGCATGCTGATGGAGTGCATGCAGCTTCATGGGTGACATGCCTCAACCCAGGCACATGTAGTTAAAAACTGCAGAATTCAGTCGTGTAGGGGGTCGCTCTTCATTCCATCATCCTTTGCATCTGATTTCAGATACCCTCATGCAGCTCTGAGAACCAGAAAACCGAGACATCTTCCTAAAGACCAAAACATCATCTGTCTAATTTCGTTATCGATCTGCATCTGCCCTTGACATACGTATGCACCATTGAGAGAAATAGTCAGGAGGGGAAATTCGACTTGTGAGTTCAAGAACCTAGTCTATCTGCCATTGCAGAGATGAATCTGTACCAGATCTATATGTAGGTTGCTGCTTTCTGTTTTCCCGAGTGGGGTTGTGGTTTGGTTATCCTCACCGTGTGGGAATTGATTCAAAAGGGGATAAAGAACCGGGTTGTAAGGCCCTTAGTTGAAGAGGCAGTCTGTCAGGCCTGTGAGAAGTTATTTCTAGGTGAAGGATCCTGATGGGAAGTGTTATTCTTCTAGAGAGAGTCTAGCACCATCTATGGAGCTCTAAGACTTCCTGATCTGGCCTGTTGTCGAGACCCAGAGAGGGAGGTGAAGCACTGATGGACTGTGCTTGTGAAGGTGTATACTCCTGGGCGGAACAAGCATGTGGGGAATGAGAATCTGTGAGTAGTGAGCGTAAGAAGGCATCCTGGGAAGAATCCTTCTGGTTATTCTGTGCATTTTTCCCTGTAACCTCAGCCTAGACTAGGATTCCTTGCCTTGGGTGGAGCTTAGTCCCAGCTCGGGGGTGACCCACTGCTGAGCATGATGAGCAGTGTGGTCTAAGGCTGGGAGGTTCATGGAAGGCCTGCACGTGGTTGATGGAATTACTCCAATAATAAAAGATAAGTGTTAATTTTGTACTTAATTTATAAGTATATGCATGTCTGTGATTCTTGCAATTTTATCATGTATTCCGCTGTAATCATGAATTATTGTTAATCCCATTAAACCTGCATGTTAATCGTAATTCTGTGATTACTCTGTTTGGTTTAGTTAAAAGTGTGTAATATGACTTAATTCATGTTATATATATAAGTATGAGAATGTTGTTTACGCACAATAGAGTTTTCCCGGCTAGTGGGATGACGACTGGGGACGTTACACTTGTTCTTGTAGCTTTATAAATGTGTCTAGTTCTTTGAACCATTGGGCACAATCAATCAATTGTTAGGCTTTTGTATAATATTATGTTTAGGACCTTAAGCTTCAATGATCTACCATTCAAATTATATAAATAATTTAATCCTTTGAATCTCTTAGTACTTATCCATTACCACTAGAAGCAACAATCTCTTCTCCTATTTCACTTGATTCACAACTATGAAGATTTGTTCTGTTGTTATCCAACTAATTTATTTCCTCTTAGCATACTATTAGGTATAGACTCATTTCTACCTCCACTTGGAGTATGTTAACATTTTCTTGAAGAGAAACCACTGGAACCTGCCTTGCATGCTTCATGTCATGCTGGTAAGTCATTTTTTAGTGTACATTTCTCTTCTCTATCTTATCCTTAAGTTTCCTTCTTATTTCCTCGACCTATTACAATAGTGGCTTGACTCTTTTAATTAACCTCTGAGTTTGGTAGTCTCCATGTTTCCTTTTCTATTCTAACTCAATCGAAAAAATTGAAAAGTGATCATGTAGTTCTCTAGATAATATGAGAATTGACCTATTAAATAGTATGATAATTGTAATTTATCTACTATATCCTCTAGTGCCTCATCCTCATGAATATCCTCAATACTAGGAATGACTACATATATTGTGGGCCATAACATTGTAAACATTATATACATATAATGAAGTCAGTTTGATAATGTTTGGGTTTTATAGTGAAAGCTATCTCTTTCCTATGTAACCTCACATAGGTTACATAGTTTACTTCGATTGTTCTATAGGTCGTTTTGTAACTCTAATTTTAGTTGCTTAGTTACCAAGAGATAATTACCAATTTTAATTCATAATTTCTTATGGGACCTATCTAAGTGTTTGAATATGTTGCATGCATATTCATCTTATGGGATGATATTGAATGTAGACCTACCAAGGATTTCACGTGTCTAATGGATTAACATTTTGAACTAAAGTTTCCATGTGATGTGTGTTCACTATCTCGTTTTCTCAGCAAGTTGAACCTAGTCACAACATGGTGTCCGGAATCCTTTCCTAAGTATTTAATGTGATGAACTACATGATATCATATTTTTCTTGGACTTTGTGTAGTATCCTTACCTATATTCAAAATTGTTGGTGAGTGGCTCTATTGTTTCCATTACTATTGCATCGCTTGATGTGCACCCAGATAACTTTATTTGCATGATGTCATTTGTTTCATTGAGATGATTAAAGAATAAGTCTATATTGTTGGAATATTGAATTTCATCATCCTCCTATTCTTGATCCTTGTTTTTTTCATCATTTTGATCCCGGAAGGAATGGTCCAAGACACATTCTTAGGCTCTTTTCCAATATTGGGGTCCTAATCATCTCATTCATTAGCAAGGATTTACTCCTAGATTAGATTATGTTTCTTGGGTTGTGTCTCTCTTTCATTACTTTGAACATGTTCATTGTTGGGACCCTTTTCTTTCTCTTATTCATTATTTTCCCATTCTCCCCCTCTTACAACTTTACTATCACTATCTATTTTCGCAAAGTCCTAATCTTGATACTAAATGATGGCATGGATAACATTATGGTGTTTCTCATTGTCACAAGGCACATGGACTACTCTATATTTAACCTCTAAAATATATAGTTCCAAAAGTTGTAATGCATCCTAATCTATTGAGAGATCAAGGACCTCCAAAATCTTTTCTACTAACTATAACATTGTATTTCGTGCCTTTTCACTTAAAGGTTTGTGCATTTTTTTTTTTTTAATGATTGGGGCATTGATAAATAACTCTATTAAATGTGAGATACATTCTACTAGTTCCTTCCCTTTGTAAGTTTCTTTTGGTATTTTCAATATTGTGAGATGTTGTATGGTGGCATTTGCAAGCTAGTGATAATTGATGTTTGGATTTCAATTGGTGGGTTATAAGAATCTAGGCTCATTGGTAGCTTATGTGTCATTTCTTTCCTTTTCTTCAGCCAAGATAGGGAAATATCCTTCCCATATGTTGCATTTATCTAGATCTTGAGGGCTGAGATCCGAAAGGCTTGAATGTCGAGAGAGGAGGAGAGAAAACATGCAAATTTTCCATGAAATTAATCACAAGAACATTGATGAAAATCCATGAGCTAAATACACCACAACAATACGAGAAAGAGAGAAAGAGTTGGAGAATAAAGATTCCATTAAGAATAACATTACATGCAATGAGGCCAATTTTGGGACCTCTCCTTCTCGATCTAAACTCTCTTCCTCTTGCCTTTTTTATAAGGTGTCTTCTTGACGAAGTCAACTTTGAACAACTAACTCCATTTATTACATGTTCATCATGCTCCCTTTTACACTTATATGGATTTATGGCTTTTTATAGCCGAACTTAGACTATATGCCCCCCTAAGATTCAAATCAATCATCCCCCCTTAGAAAATGATGGTCCCCATCATTTCACCCATACTAAAAAGAGAAACCCCATTATCGTACCATTATGATTACAATGTGCCAATGACCAACGAAGAGAAGGGTTTTGTGCGGTTGACCCATAACTTATTTGACAATGAAATTGTACATGGGTAGAAAAATAAAGAAATTTTAATAAAATATCAAAATTAGAAAAATAATATGGAAAACTCGTGACTTTGGGGGTTGTGAACATCCTTCTACAAATTTATTCATAACTTCTCTACAAGTGATGAAAACCAATTTCGTCAAAGACCCATTTGAGCTATTGAATATATCTTTCCATCGGTATATGGAATTTGTTCTAAGGTGGCCCATGGTGTGAGAAAAATATTGTTGAAGTTCCAGGTATGTGTGATTGTCTTCGATCAAAGATATGCAAATCTTCAATGAGTGATATCTCTCAAACCAATAAATGAAACAAAATTTTGCGAAATACCCATTTGATATGAAGGAAAAAAATTTCCGATGAGCTATGGAATTTGTTCTGAGGTGGCCCAAGGAGTGAGGAAAATCTTTTTGAAGTGTCAAGTACACACGGTCATCTAAGAACAAATACATGTATCTCTTTAATGAGTGAGATATCTCAAACCAGGAAACAAAACGAAATTCCGTGAAATACCCATTTGAGATGATGGAAAAACCTTTCCGATGAGCTATGGTAGAGCCACTAAAACACTGTGTGGAGGTCGTAACATCTTTGTAAATTTTGTAGAAGAGGGTTGTCTTGCATTCTGTCCAAGATTTTGCTTCTATGGTGGTCGTACAAAGAATGTCAAGGGTTTGTAGAGCAGTATGGACTGTTGTAGAGGTCAAAGAATCTCTGGGGACAACATAGAAACCCTGCAAATGTTTCATACCAATGGATGTAATAAATCCATGTATGGATGCTCTTGCAATGGTGAACGAAGATCCAAGGGCAAAAAAACCCTTTACTGCCTGGGGACCAACTGTGATGCTTACAGTGTATGGCCATGTAAATGGATTCCGAGAGTACCAAAAGGAGTTTGGTTCTTGATGCAAATATTTGAACCCACAACATGCTTCAAACCCTTGTTCCTGTGGAGCGCTAACTTCGCTTTGATACCACTAATCTAAATCTTGAGGGCTGGGATCCGGAAGGCTTGAATGCCGAGAGACGAGGAGACAAAACATGCAAATATGCCATGAAATTAATCACAAGAACATTGATGAAAATACACAAATTGAATACACCACAAACATGTGAGAAAGAGAGAAAGAGTTGGAGAAGAAGGATTCCATTAAAAATAACCATTACATGCAATGAGGCCAATTTTGGGACCTCTCCTTCCCAATCTAAACTCTCTTCCTATTGCCTTTTGTATAAGATGTTTTCTTGACAAAATCAACTTTGAACAACTAACTCCATTTATTACATGTTCACCATGCTCTCTTTTACACTTATATGCATTTATGGCTTGTTACATTTGAGCTTAGACTATAGTCCCTCCTAAAATTGAGATCATGCACTCCCCACCACTACCTTATCAAAGTATTCAATGTCCACCTCTTGTATATTTTTCTTAATGAATAAGAAAAAGGTTCTTGAGCCAGATATCCACCTCTTAGTTAATAGTATTTTCACGAAGGATAAAAGGAAAAGTGTAACACCCTACTTAATGCTAATCTTTTTATTAAAAAGAAATATACATAATGCATAAACTCAAATTATATTAAAAAGAAACATACATAATGCATAAACTCAAATTATATATATATAAACCTTTGCATGTTGCATTAAAAAAAATGTAACATTGTTAAGTTACGTTTAAAAAACTTTTATATAATCTTTGCCACATATTAAATTTATGTCAGAACGACGCATTAAGTATAATTTCTTATAGATTATTGCTCATGTATATAATATATTATCTTAAGAGATCGATACTACAATAATTATAATACAACTTCTAATTATAATTCATTTCCTCATTTATATACTAAGTGTTTTTGCTCATGTATATAATATATTATCTTAAGAGATCGATACTACAATAATTATAATACAACTTCGATTATAATTCATTTCCTCATTTATATAGTAAGTGTTTATTATAAAGATAATGGTAATTAGGTATTTTAAGCATACAACCATATACGCCAAATATTATATTTGTAAGTAAGAATAAAACCATATATGCTAGGTATTATATTTAAAAGTAAGCATACTACCCATTATTTTATACTTTATTTCTTACGCAATAGCTAAATGCAAGTATAAACCATGTGATTTGGAAAATGAATTACAACGAGAATATTGTGTCAATGTGCATTTACTAAACTCATTAAATTACACCGACATCATAGTTGATTATTCTTCCACTTATTATGTATTCTAAAATCAAACTAATGGTGTTCTTACCCTATTGGATTTAAACGAAATCTCACTTCATAGGATTTGAAAGAAATAAAATCTCACTTCATAAATAAATTGATATAGTAGTATGAAATGCATGTAATAATGTGTCTAAAAATTGTTATATTTTATGTTAGTAGTTTAATTATAGATTACATTACACCATCAATGAGTTTATATTCGATTTATATTTTATGTTAGTAGTTTAATTATAGATTACATTACACCATCAATAAGTTTATATTCGATTTATGTTCTATTTTTATTGTAACTTGGTGAATAACTTAATTTTTATGAATACATTACTTATTAGTTAAATTAGGTGTAATTCTAACCACAGTTTCATAGTAATTATTTGAATTTTATGATACATAAAATATCCCATAAAATGGGGTTATTGCCCATGATTTCATAGTCATTATTTGAATTTTATGATACATAAAATATCCTATAAGATGGGGTTATTGCCCATGATATCCAACTTGGAGTTAAGACTTCGTTAAATTTGATTTAAACTATATATTACAATAGTTTTGAAATGCTCTTAATGTATTAAGATTTGAAATCAAATTATTACTTAAAGTCTAGGATTCGATTAACATGTCCAACTTTAGTTTATATTAGATTTAGAAAATGTATGAAAAATATAGAAATTGTAATCCTAGTTGTATCTATAACACACATAGTCCACTCTATGCCTAATGGAGGATACAAGGTAGTGATCAATTTTTCCTTTGTCAAACTCAAAGATTAGCTATGATATCACTTGTCATGTACCTATTAGTTAAATCATCAAAGAAGACTCTCTCTCTCTCTCTCTCTCTCTCTCTCTCTCTCTATATATATATATATAAACAACATGTCAGCTTAGTTTGATTCCCAACATGTGTTGAATCATATGTCATATTTAAGAAAGTGACTTCCAAGCTCTTTAAAACTACACATTGACATTTAATGGTAGATTTACATGAATCAACCTTCTGGATTCATAACCAATCCTCCCTTACAATAGTTAATCATAAATCAACCAAATATTCAAGTATTGGGTCGTTATAGTAAAATGAATTCCTAGATACACACAATTTTTATGCATTCCATAAATTCTATCAACAAGCACACAAACATCACAAATGAATTCCCATATTGCAATATTCTTTTTTATAGATTCTCAATTGTTGTAACCTACACAACAACCCCTTATTAGTCCCTGCCAAAGGCTTGGGACTATAGCGATGAGTTCATCGTTGACTGCCTATTAGTTTAGGTTTGACTTTCAAATTTTTTAGAAATTACAATGTTTAGCTTAGGAAACTTATATTAATATATTTTAAAATAAATATATATATATATTTGTCACAGTTTTATTGGTTCATAAGTTTAAAGTCTTATTGCTGCCTTCACGTCTTTCGATGTATTAAATAATATTTAAAACAGTGCTTCCAACTGCCACCCTTCACTTCACTCAGGTACGCACTCAGGTACGCAGTGTCCTTTTGCATGCAAGGTGGGTTGGAGCATCTTTACCTTTGGGTGAGGGCTCATCACTTTTCTAAGCCGTATGCTCGCGCGGATCTTGGCAAGGAGAAAACCCAGTGTGTAAACTTTATTTAAAAATACAGTGTGTAAACTTTATTCTTATGCGATTTGAATTATTTAACAATACAGTGTGTAAACTTTATTCTTAAAAACCTTGTAGTAACAAATATTTTATCCAAAACTTTGAATATGTGAAGCTTCTCGGCAAAAGCTTTGCACGGTCAATAGTGTTGGGCATCCTACTATCCAAGACACTGCTGGCAGGACAGTACTCAAATAATTAATGTCAACGGATAAAAGACTGGGTAGTCTTGTCAAGTAAAAGACAGGAGTGGGTGAGAAAAGGAGCGGGCCAATTTAGTGCACATTACAAATCAATTAAAAATCAAAATCAAGAATAGTAAGCATAAGGGTTGGAATATGGGTTGGAATATTTGTGTATGTAACTAGTAGGTCAGCATAGAACTTTGTTAGGATTGTTAAAGGGCGAGAATTATATATATTTTAAATATTATCGCTCGTTTTATCTTTGTTTTATTATATAATTATATATTAATTATTAATATATTTAGAATTTATTGTTATTGGATATATATATTAGATTTTAGTGATATCGAGGACTTTTTTTTATACATACATTTTTAAGAGTGGTATGTATAGTTCTATTTATTCTTGTTATATTAAATTTCATTGTTCAACATACATTTTCCAACTAATTCGGCAGGGACTGCGTTGCCATGCAACCCTTGTTATTCTATGATTCCTTCATTAAATAATGGGGACCCTTCATTTTTTCTTTGCTTTTTAGTTATTGATTTTTCATCTTTCTAGACATGTACACATTTCATTTTGTTAAAACTTGTTTGGTTAATTTTTATAGATTTTTATAAGTTGTTTACAATTTTGTTTCATTGATGTCTTTTGAAATTATTTTTCCTATTGTTTAATCCAATTTGACTTTTGACTTGCTTCGTAGAATGCCTAAAATCTAAAAGGAAAATTCATTATGGAATATATAGACCAATTACCAGCAGTCATAACATGAGTTAGTCAAATATTTGAATTTCATCATTAGAAATCCGTATTTGGATGCTTGGAAACCAAATTTATTTGAGGAAGGTGGATAGCAAACTTGATGTATAGGATCCAAATATAGCCTATTTTATTTCTATTTGAGTTCATCAGATGCCAGATATCCTGAACTGAAATTTCTTACCTTAAGCCTTTTCACTTAACACTAGGAAATCTATAATTTGATTTTTTTCAAGGATATGATGTGCGTTAGTCCACATGGATTTTGTTGCGAGGTATGTTGATGTGGTAGGGAATGTGGATTGATGGAATGTCCTTCTAATTAATAATTTTCATATCTATTTACAGAGTCAACTTAATTCAACACCTTTTTATATTCCTCAGATCCTAGATACCAGATAACTATTCCCCAAGAGGCTTGAATCTAAATCCAGAAGATAGGTAAGTATGGGTCATTTGAATCTACTAGATCCTGGATGTCGTTCAATCACAATAGATACATAAACTTAGTCGGATCCTAGATACCAGATAACTATTCCCCAAGAGGCTTGAATCTAAATCCAAAAGATAGGTGAATATGGGTCATTTGAATCTACTAGATCCTGGATGTCATTCAATCACAATAGTATCTAGATAAATAAACTTAGCGATGAATGTTACCTTGACCTTGACCTTCCAGATGCTCCAGATTTTGAATACCCCTACACATATGACTTATATCCAACATATGGGATCAAATGCTCCAGATTTTGAATACCCCTACACATATGATTTATGTCCAACATATAGGATAAAATTTGAAGATCTCTTCTCGAACATTCTAGATATCCGATGAATGCAGATTTTGAATACCCCTACACATATGATTTATGTCCAACATATAGGATAAGATTTGAAGATCTCTTCTCGAACATTCTAGATACCCAGATATCCGACGAATGTTACCTTGACCTTCCAGATGCTCTAGATTTTGAATACCCCTACACATATGATTTATATCCAACATATGGAACATTCTAGATACCCAGATATCCGATGAATGTTACCTTGACCTTCCAGATGCTCTAGATTTTGAATACCCCTACACATATGATTTATATCCAACATATGGAACATTCTAGATACCCAAATAGGATATCTCTAGACACATATAGATTTTGAATACCCCTACACATATGATTTATATCCAACATATGGAACATTCTAGATACCCAAATAGGATATCTCTAGACACATATGGGATAAGATTTGAAGATTCGATATCTCTAGACACATATGGGATAAGATTTGAAGATTCTAGATAATAAGATTTGAAGATCTCTTCTCGAACATTCTAGATACCACACGTATTAAAGGAATCCACATTCACCGCTAGTTATTTTCCATCTTAAATCGAATTTGATTGTCTTTGAAATTTGACCTACGTGTCGCCTAACACCTAAAGCTTATCCTTTGTGTCATCCATGTATGTGATGACATGTCATTGCTAACATGGATTTTGGGTCTTAATATTTTCATATGAGGATTAGTTATACGGTTAAGGTCAAAATAATACTATGAATACTATCGCCGCTCGGTATGCTATTTTGCACGCAAAAAGCATGGCATCGGTAAAACCTTATAAATAGTTTGTTATCATTTTACTAAATCAATGTGGTACAAAACCATCATATCATCGTGACTCTGAAATGATAGCCACTAGATAAATAGAGCAATGTGTTTCCTTTAATTGGACCAACAACAAACTAATGATCAATTTTAATTTGAGTTTTGTAAATTAAGTTTCTTTAATTGTGTGTCTCGAAATTATTCTAAAAAGACATATTGATTATCTTATTTTGGTTTAATTTTGTAGAATTATAAGAATAATCATGATGACCAGGAGTGCAAGCAGAGTGGACTGAAGAAATAAAGGAAGATGTGGACAAATTAAAGAAAATGAATTTACTCAAGAATAAATAAAAATAGGACATGTTCAAGACCCTGTATGAGACACAGTCACACGTGTAACAAATTTAAATTTTGTTACACAACAAGATTACCTCAAATTATAAAATTTTAAAACTTATATTGTTCTAATTGCTTACAAAGAATAAGCATATGAGTTTTCCAATGATTTTATGAATTGGAAAGTCAACATTGTTGCAATAGAAAACCAGAGGGTGTATGTTGAATGCAAGTAGTAAATATATTAGTTTAAAAGGGGGCTCTTTGAAGGTGAATGGAGGTTTTGTTTTTAAGAGGGTTGGATTTCTAACATTTGGCTTATGTATTTGTATCAGGATGAAAGGGAGGAAGAGTCTAAAATCCTTTGTATTTTTCTTGCATATTTTTATCAAGAGAAAGAGAGGGGTTTTGTCTAGTTGGAAGAGTTCTTTTTATTAGGAATTATTTTCCAATAAATTCTTTCTAGAGGTTGCAACTTTGTATTGAAAATGCATATTTTTATCACCTTTGATAATAAAGTAAAGGCATGGATATTTTTGGAGAAATATGCTCAAGTGAATGTAAGGTTGTTGTTTCTGCATTATTGTGAATTATACAAATTTATCATTCATGTTTTTCACATGAAACTATTTTTACAGTTCAATTCAATTCTTCAATTTGATCATATATTAGTTACGAGAATACATTTGTTATAATTGTCTAAATAACTATTTATTCAAAAGTAACTATATATGTATGTGTTCTTAATATATTGTTGAATGAGAGAATTATTTCGTTATATTCGATAATAAATTATTTAATCTCTTGTTTGATTTCAATATATCCACTCTTAGCTATCTAGGATATAATATTTAGATTTACTATTTATTAGAAATAACATATATAATATGGATAGTTAGATTTTAGGCATTTTAGACTGATTATTTCAAATTGGATCAATATTAGACCGTATCCAACCCTTTTTGGTTGCAATCAGGCCCACATACAATTGGATATCACTGCACCAAATGAGAGTAGGTCTAACTAGGACTTTCCATCAGGTGATCCTTCCTCATTGTTGTTGGATGAATTTTTTCGACCATCAACGATTTTGGCACAAAAAGGAGGGCATGACAAGCTAACCCTTCAGAGTCCTTCATTGATTGTATTTAACTAAATATGGAGCCTATTTATATCTCTATGTTGAACATGCTTTTAGTTCACCCAAGCCTACTCATGGCATTTCCAAAAAGATAGTCATTTGCTTGTCAAAGTTGAAATTTGATGGTAAGGGTGAATTTTCTACATTTGATCATATTTCCCAATTTAATCACAAATGCAATTTTATTTATATATCTAATGATAATGAAGTGTGAAAACTATTTTCTCTCATGTTAATCGGTTCCAAGTATTACATGCCAAATCTATACACATCTGGAAACAATTCATGGAATTATTTTAAGATGCTCATCATAATTATGATTATGAAGAATTGTGTTTGGAATTGGAAAAGATGCGCAAGTAGGAAGGTGAGTCTGTAGAATAATTCCTTTCCATATTTAGATTGATTTTATTTATATTTCCTCTAGATGGCAAACTTTCTAGAGAATATTTAATGGAAGGTTTTCTCTATATTTGTTCTCTTCCTAGTATACAAAAACAAGAAAATGATGATGAACTAGAAATTGATGATTTTCATAATATGCATTTATCTATAGAGACTAATCCATCACTTGAGTTAGATTCTAGGTTTGATTCCTTGGAATCCACCGATGATATTGGAAATATTAATCAATTATAGAGGGTAGGATTCTTCAACACAGAGTTTCAGGAATGTGAAGACATATTAGAAGATATCAATCTTAGATCTAAAATTGATTCAAATAATTTGGTAACATCTGTTAGTACTTCCTGTGTTGAAGAAATTTTAGTGGAAATGAATTCAAAGCCTTTAACTCAAATGATAGATTTTGATATTAATAATAATGATGATCATTTAATCAATAAGGAAGCATTTAAACGCCTATTTTCTGAAAGTTTGTATTTCTTTTTATCATGATCTCTTTGTTTACCATGATAGCATTACTAATTTTCATGGCAGAATTCCTTTGTGGACAAATTTTAATTCATAAGAAAAGGAATTTTCTAAAAATCAAAGAAATAGTAAAGTTTCTTTTAAAGTAGTTCAAGATTTTGAAGCATAAAATTATATTTCTGCTGACATTAAACATGAATCACATGCATATTTATTTAGTTGGTCTAATTATAACGATAATTCTAGTCTTTTTTATGACTTGGAGGAAATGGGAGTCATTTTTGACAATTTATTTGGTTTTGATAACATTGAGGCACTTCACCCTATAATGACGATTATGTCAGATTCTCATGTTATCAATTCCAAACTGGATTTTACAGTGAAAAATGAGATACTTCAATGTACATAGTTAAATATAAAAAAATCTCATTGTATCTCTCCAATATGATAATAATGATTTTCCTTTAAAACAACCAATTTCATCTAAACACATTTTTGAACTTATTATCCTGATGAGATATGTATTCTTCCTATGAACCTTCTCAAGAAACAAATTATTTTCAATTAATTTATCATATTCCAATTGATTTTGAATTGGAAGAATTATTTCTTGAGAAGTTTTCATTGTAAAATAAAAACCACGTTCTATTATTTATTATAAATAATAATTTGGATGTATTTTTGTATATTTTCAATGTATATATGACTGTAGGATTTTAGTTGTTTAATAGATTATGTTGGTATTCTAGCTTTTTTTTAGTACTGGTGATTTACATTATGATTTGGTGGAAGATTATATGCTACTTGATCCAATTAATTGATACCAAGTTGGTAATTCGAAATATGAACCCAACAATATTTATCAAGAAAATAAAGTATTGCAATTTCAACCAATAATTATGCTTCGTCATCTTTCTTTATATTGGAATATTAATAATACCATCAATTTTAATACTCTTCCACAAGATCCAGACTTGAAATTGTTCCACATGATTCTTACCCACTATACTATCCATCCATGAACCATTCACAATCATTAATCAACTTCCAACTTAATTGTTACATTGGCATTTTGATTTTACCTAGTTCATTTTTAGCCAGCAAGTGTAGGATAGGAGTAGCGTAGATTATATTATTTAACTTTCTTTCTTAGTTGATTTTGTAAGAATTACTTTTGTTCTAGTTGTTTTAGTTTTCCTTCATTATATTACTTAGCATAGTAGAAGTGTGTTGCTTTCCATTCAGTTGTCTCTTTGCTCTTTATTAGTTTTAATAAAAAAGATCTATTAGCTGAACATTGTAGTCTTGTTAGGAAGGAATTTCACCTCAAGAAATCTTAATTGAGCTGCATATAAACAAATGAAAGGTAAACATAAGTTAGTTGTGAGAATCAATTGAATAGTGAAGCTACAACAGGTTTGAAATTTGATTTTCTTTTTGGTACATCTCACAATTTTTGTTATCCTTTCTTTCATGCTTTGGCATGTCTCTTATCAATATTTAGAGTAGGGTAAGTTTCTTGGAATAATAATTTTCTTGTTTTGATTTAAATTAGAATTTGAAAAAAATTAATTTTACTCTTCATGTTCAAATTTTATTTTATTTTTGAATAAACATATTTGGGATATTTTAGTTTGATTGCTGATTTCATTTCCTATTGTGTTCTAGACATCAACATGACTTTAGACTTTTAGTCATGGTCATTGGTTTATTATTTTTGACTTGACTTGTATAGATAAGATTTCTAAGTTTTCATTTTTTATTGTTTTCTTTTCTTTTGTCCAGATAGTTTGCTTTCTTTAACCAATGAGGATTTTTGCAAGGAA
>ML777463.1:209453-239782 GCA_009831015.1 Picea engelmannii | reverse complement strand
ATGAAAGGATGGCTAAGCTTTTGGCAGTTGTAACTGGAACCATGGAGACTCCTTTAAAAATGAGGGAGTTTCGAGTTATCCATACACCCCATATTACCAAAAGAGGTAAATATTTGAATCTCTTGGGGGCTAGTGATTATTGCCTAGATGTGTTTCAATTTTCATCATTCATATTCTAGAAGTGGAATTTATTGAGAGGTTGTTATGGATAGGAGTGGAGCAATAACAATAAAATTAATAAAAATGAATCTGGAAATAAAACACAGAAGAGAACAATACAAAAGAGACATCAATATACGTGGTTCACCCGATATGGGCTACATCCACAGAGAAACAACTATTCCTTCCTTTATTCCATCTAGAAAAATGAAGGGACAACGGTTACAACACATTTGTTATAAACTCCTCTTCACTCTCTCACGATCTCCTCTCTCGGTCACAATAATCTTTATATCTCTCTCACACATTATATTAAATTCACCATTACTATACAACATATAGGATCTTGTAGCATCCAAAATCCCTCATCCATTGACCTGGATTAGATTACAACCTTAATTCCTTATCTGAAATTAGAAAACCATGGGATGGAAAACCATGTGCCAAAAGCACCCAAAACGAATGAAAAAAATTGAACAATTTTTTTTTCTCGAGGGCTCCATCCCCACTGTACCCGGTGCAATGTAACAGTGTGTGGCGATAATCATGCAAAGAATATAAAACAAAACCCTTGCCAAGGATTGGGATCCAATCATAACTAAAACAAGACCTCTGAATTAGGGAGATAATCAAGATCTACAACCAACAAAGGATTTATAAACATAACCTTGAGTGTAATATATTATGTTTAGGGACTTGAGCAATGGAGATGGAAAGGGGCAAGTGTGCTCTACATTGTAAATTTCAGTATTAATTTGGGTTGGGAGGCAATTGACAACTTGTTAAATCTAATATAGGTGTGAAATTGAAGAAGACAATGTCTCATAAACATGTAGGGAATTTCCCTATCTATGAGATATCAGATATCAAAATAATCTTCGGCACTTGGGATGGAAATATCACAAATAACAAATCAACCATTTTAGAGATTGCAAAAAAAATTCAAGCATAGGAAGCAAGCAAGCATATGGAAATAACACTAATTATGGAGATATCACATCACCAAAAGTAGGAATTTGTTGAGTTAAAGGTTGAATGTATAACAATAAAGCACACTATTAACGATATGATCAGTTTTCAAAACATGGCTTATTATATGGCACACCTCGCTATGGTCTATTTAGGAAACAAAGAAGGAGAAACCGTGTAGTAGTAGCTAGAAGATATGGAGGTGGAACTCACAGAACAACACCTATCAACACAAAATTCAAGCTATATTAAGCAGAGAATTTCTTTAATTTTTCTATATATTTCAAAGTTTGTATTTTAGTAGAAGTTTATGTTAAAATATACCCCTATAGGGGAAGTCAGAACAATATTTTGGACTTATATATAGTGCCATAGATAATAAGGCACATTTTTTTGTATTTTTCTAAACTTATTTTGAAAATCATATTCTTGTAATGTACTAGCATGTTAAGCAATGCCGTTGCAACAATTTTGCTAATATAAATATATCCATTATTGTTAAAAAAAAACAAAAACAATGTGTAAGTGTGGCTAAGAGAAAATCTTAAAAATATGATTTTTAGATGGATTTTGAATGTGGATGCTTCATTGCGGGTTTGGGTTTAACTCCCATTGCAACAAATTCGAGAAATCCCAACTTCGAAGATAAAGAAAGAAAATTAATAATTGAAACTTTATTAGAATCATGACAATATCGTAATATATTAGACAAAAATATAGTCATGATACATATGGAGTGTATATGATAAGTTGTTTGCTAGTAGAATCATTACAAAGTGAGAAATTAGTCACTCATAAGTTTTCATTATATCATTCATATAAACATTGTTTGTTCTAAAATCAAGTTTAACAAAATGTTTTTACAAGTGTGATTAGCACATCAAAAGTATTAGATCCATTCTACTTTTTTCTTATAATGTTGAGATAAATAAGATGCATTGATTCATATAACAATGAAAAAGTATTAGGTGGTAAGTGTATTAATGTCAATAACAATACACTGTAAAATGATTTGATGTATCGAATTCAACAATGCTATATTGTGAAATGATTCAATGCATTGATTTGAACAGTGATTGAGTTCATTGATTTCAATGATGATATAGTGCAATACCATAACATATATTAATTTCATCAACGATACAATGGAAAATGACTTAATGCATCATTTCTAACAATAGTATAATACACAACAATTTGTTGATTTGATTTCAAATATGATATAATGAAAAATTATTAGATGCATCAAACATTAGAAAATAAAATTACAATGAAATGGATTGGCCAATATAATAAAATGGCAAATGTAATTATAAAATTTGTATATGTTAACAAATAAAATTATATAATTAAGTTTTATGAAATTTATTTTATTTTATTATTGGAAATATATTATTGATCCATCTTAACTTGGGTTCTATGAAGAGTTGAGATGGATCAAATAACTGAAGATAAAACCTTCCTTAGGTTTTGGTCCCTAAAACAACTTGCACCACCAAGGATTTGATCTATATAGAAGTTTATAGATTCATAATTAAAATGGATCATGTATCACTCTCATCTAGGAGCATGTTCTCTCTACACCTAACCATTAAACATTGTGTATAGGAAAATACTATATTCTCTACTACTTGAACATGAAATGTTACTTATAAAAATAATAAACTCAAAACCAAGGGTGCTTTCTAAATTCCATTGATTTGAATTGAATATTTTCCAAAAAAAAAAACTCTTTCTAAACTTTGTAATAAGCATTTAATTTTTTTTTGAAAAGTTGAGAAAATGTTCAAAATTCCCTTGGAAGTTGAAATGAAACATTGTGATGGTTGGCCTTCCAAGGAAGTTCATTAACAATGAAGGATAGGATGAAGAAGAGCATTGAATGGAATAGTTCTAGTGGGGAAAATCCCCCTATTACTATACTGGGTTAGAGTATAGACAGAGCATTGATCTCCCTTAAAAGACAATCCTATTTCTAAACTACCCCAAACACAATAAATGGATGAACATAAAGAGATATGAAAGTAGGTCAGAATTAGTACCTTTGGTCCTAACGTTCGATGTAGACCTCCTCCGTCTCTGTAGCTTCCCAGGCTGTTGGTCTCCTCCCAAAGTTGATGTGCTAGAACACTTAGGCAATAAATGCTACAAACATTCTATCTCTACTCATCAATATTAGGGTTAGATATAAACCATTATTCATAAATCAAATGAAAAGCATAAACACATAATATTTGGGACAAGAAAGGATTATTTTATTTAGTATGATGATTAAAAGTTACAACCTTCAATGGTTGATGCTCCGTGAACCAGTTATGGGCTCCTCTTAATGTTGCTCCAAGTGCATCATCCCAAAGTCTTCTCTCACAATCAACTGATCACTTTAGGGAAAGGGAAGGGATTATAAAGGAAAAAGGGATAGAGAGGGAATGCTGAGGCCAAATCTCAGGAAGGGTTGCAATACTTGGAATAAGAGGGGGAAGAGATTTTGGTAGAGTTTCTCCGTTCTCATGTTTGTTGTTGGAATGGGACCCCAAGACCTCCTTTTATATGAAAAAAGGATAGTTATTCGATTTGGGGATGGGATACAATGGGTTAATTGGTTGGGAAACCCTCGATAGCCAGTAAACTCCATCGGATTCCTTGCAATTTTTTTTTATTTTTTGCAACTTTTGGAGGTAAACGTGGGTTGTTTAGTATGCAGCTAGCATATGTACATAGGATTTCTAGTATGCAACTAGCGTATGTTTGCGGGAAGTAGTGCCATAGGGCATGTGCATGCTCCAAAAAATGGTTTTTTAAAGAGAGATCCTCAGCAGTAAATTGACAAATTTTGCAAGTAGAAAGGCCAATGCCATGTATGCATAGGTAGGGAATTTTAGGGCTATAACAGATGCCCCCTAATGTGTGATATCAGAATAGAAATTGATGGCTGAAATACATTACAATATATTTACTAGTGGGAAGACACAGATTCGAGTGAGCCCAGGACCAGAGTTCGGGAGGTCGTTATCTATAAAAAAATAATAATCTCACCAAGGCGGGCATGCCCATGCTCAGGATGAATTAATCATGGCTTCCAATCAAGTACACTACAGATCCATGTCATAAACAATGTCTATATAAAGTGTAGATGTGAGTAATACACAAAAAATATTCATCTCAAAATCACTTGATGATATTCGAATACAATACAATATGCATCTTCAAGAAGCATCAACACCTGTGGCTGGAGATGAGGACTTCATAGTTCTAGCAACAACTTCAACATCTTTAACATCTCAGGTAGGAGTACAATAAGAGTGTAAAAATTTCTACTATGAGGTCTTTGACATACTGTCAGGGAAAGAATGGAGGATCTCGATCATCAGGTACAGAACTGCGTCGATTTTGAATCTAGACTTGAGTGGATTCACAAGATGGAAAACTCATGAAAGTAAAGAGACAAATTGCAGAATGGCAGACTCAGGTTGGATAAAACTTCCCTTGGAGAAAAGCACAGAATATGATCAAACTCAGGTAGCGTAACATTGACATAAGTATGTGATGCAGAAGGCACCACAAACTCTCCATATGTTTGGAAGAGTAACCAAATGAAGGAGGACACATCTCTATGTAGTGAGAACAAATTCCCAAGGTCATGCTAGATCCCAATGCTTGACAAACAAACAAAAGGATGTGCTTTGTCCAAGGGAGACTATCTTGCTGCCGAAAAAATAATGTATATTTCTCGTCCCCTCTTTTTGGAATATTTGATTTTTTGGTCTTTTTAAAATTTTTAACGAGCTTTGAAAAAGAATAAAAGAATGCTACTTTACAAATGAGGAACGAGTTTCATGAGCAAGCAAATTGGTTCCAAGCACATGGAACATACTGATGCTCAAGGCAAGGAGAAATGTGTAGGATAAGGATAGTCGGGGAAAATTCCTCCATTGGTCATGGTGTCAGATCGCACGAGAAAATGTGATGCAAGGATTGCATATAAGGAATGCTTTACAGGTTCAGTTGAGAGCAACATGGAGCTGATATTAGGCCAAAAAAGAAAAGATGAGACCCATAATGCGATTAATCATGACACAACAAGACTCCTTCCATGTGAATTTTTACGAGCCTAGGGAAGGTAATCTTGGTGGTTTTTTTCATGTTTAGAGAATTTGAAAAAATGTTAAAGAAGACTCCATGGAGTTCATTTTTCACAATTAGTCTAGTTGGTTCGAAACAGGGTTAAACTTATACCGAAAATACATCTCTTCAATACCATTTTAACGAGTGTGATTGAGACAAGATCACTCAACGATCTTTTCAATTTTAAGGAATCTGAAAAGAGCTTAACTATGGAATCACAACTTTTTTCTAGGTTTAGTCTCCTTAGCCTGAAAAAGTATAAATATAACTGAGGATAACTCTCCTAGTGAGACAAGTCTCTCGAGGCGTACCTTTTTTCGGAATAATCTGTTGGCTGGAAAAAGGGTTAAACTCATGTCGAATAAATGTTCTTTCTCGACCAATTTAACGAGTATGAAAGGAACAAGGTCACTCGACGATCCTTTCATATTTATGGAGTCTGAAAAGAGATTAACTATGGACTCTAGGGGGGTTCCTTTTTCGTAAGTAATCTCCAAGTCCCGAAAAAGAGATAAACCAAAACCAAGGAGAATGTTCCTTTTTTGAAAATTTAGTCCCTTAGGCCCGAAAAAGGGTTAAACTTACACCTAAGAATATTCTTCTAGCAAATCGAAGTTCCTAAAGGATACCTTTATTCGTAAAATTAGCCATCCAGACTGAAAAAAGGGTAAACTACCGCTGGACAAATGTGCCCTCAAATTTGAGTTTGGCAAGTGTGAAGGGAAACAAGATCGCTTGGAAATATTTTCAATTTTAGAGAGTCTAAAAAGGGCTTAAAGAAGACTCCAGGGGGGCTAATTTTCTCAAGTAATCCAGACAAGATCGAAAAGAATAAATACAGTCTCATTGGATGTTTCTTTTGAAATTTAAAGCAAGCTTGAAAGACAAAAAACCATTCTCATTAGGGAGTCCCGTGGGTAAGGCCAAGAACAATGATTAGAAAGAAGAATGAGGCTTCAATATGTAATCATGGCAGGACTAACAAGGACTACCAAGCCTATATTCAAAACTCACAGCATGAACGCCAAAACACAACAAAGGATCTACCTAGGACATCCATGTAGAGGTATGGTCTACCACCTAATTACGACACTTCTAAAGCAACAAAGAAGGTTTCGTGTCACACTTCAGTGGGGTCGATCCTAAGGAAAAATGAACCAGGAAACGGGTAATGAAAAAATGCAAGTAGAGAAAAACCTAACATATATGCCAGTTTTGAGGTCAATACTTGTCAGAATGAATCGATACGATGAAAAAAAGTCAAAAGAAAAAACTTCTCCAAGATCCTGTATATAAGGCCAATAACACTCATCCAGAAGTTAATAAATCCAATACAGATAGAAACTTCAGAAAATAAGAGGTGCTACTGAATACAAAACTTGAAAACAAAAAACCGGGACTTTACAATATGTACAAGGTATTGCACAACCTTACAACTCATGCGTGGTAGTAGTTCTGGTAGAGCCTGATGCTTGGCTCTGAACAAGAGTCTCTTCAATAGTCAACCTGGAAAGTCTCACAAAAGGGAAGAAAACACAAACGATGGTGTAAGTCTTCCCATGATATAGAAACCGTAGTCATGGCTTCAAGGATAGCCTTATCTAAAGGCAATTCAAAATCCAAGAAATCATGCTAACGTCGATGGTTGACAGTCCCAAAGGGAGAAGAAAACTAACCATATTCCATATGATGATGGAGGTTCTAGCCAGGACTAGTAAATTCTATCAACGAAGAATCACAAGCACAAGGGCTTCAGGGAAACTCAATATTAGACTTGAAAGGAAACTCAAGATCACTTGGACCAAGAGGGAGAAGTAAGGGATCCCATGCCCCCATTGGATAAACCAATGGATCAATTTCTGATACCAAGTCTTGAGAAGGAAAACATGAGTGAATAGTTCCTTCTCAGGAGCAATTGAGCACCAAGGATAAGACGCCACATAATTAACCCGTGGTGGGGTAGAGTCTACACAGACACTAGGAACATATAAAGGGGCATCCTCAACTAACATTGAATTAGGATGGTGATTATTAGATGCCATTTGATTGATAGTGACAATTCTTCCATTATGAGGGAAATGCATCACCCAAAACAGCGTAGACATATCATATACATAATCATGCCTGAGAAGCATATTGAAATCTAATGGGACTTTCACCACTATAACATCGATAAGGAAGTTATTCCCACCTAACGATATATGAAATTGAGGAAGAACCCCCAAATATTCACTAGGATGTCTATCAAAAGCCAACATCTCATGCGATGCAGACACAAGATCGGGAGAACCCAAATCTTGCAAAGCCGAGGAGGATAAAATACTTGCAGAGGCTCCTTCATCTACAATACATCGGTAAATGTTTTTTGAATTAACTTCAACCCTTATTTGAAAGGGTGTATAATAAGGAAGAAAAGGCTCAATAAGATCATTCCAATCAAAGGAAACCATCCTAGGACTTGGAGGGGGTGTGCTCGAAGTGAGTGGAATGCCCCCTTGTTTTGACAGTACTAAACTGGAGTCTAGAAATGATAAAAACATAGTTGGTAGACACATAACTCCCCAAGAGAAGAGTGGGATCAACCAAATATTGCATTGGTGTGACCAATTTGGTAGACTCGAAACTCTCCAAGAGAAGAGTGGGATCAATCGAAGATTTCATCGGCATGACCACTTTGGTAGACTCGAAACTCTCCAAGAGAAGAGTGGGATAAACTGAAGATTGCATTGACATGAACAGTTTGGTAGACTCGACACTCTCCAAGAGAAGAGTGGTATCAATCGAATACTACATCTGCTCAACCACTTCCTCAACCATTGGTTGAATAGGCTACAAGACAACATGGTATGAAGGTGCATCACCCCCCAAAAGAAGAGTGGGATTGACCGAAGATTGCATTGGCATGACCACTTCCTCAACCACTGGCTGAATAAGTTGTGATACAACATGGTCTGAAGGCGCATCACCCTACAAAAGAAGAGTGGGTTCGACCAAAGATTGCATTGGCACGACCACTTCCTCAACCACTAGTTGAATAGGTTGTGAGAAACATGGTCCGAAGGCACATAACCCCCCAAAATAGAAGTGTGATCGGCCGAAGATTACATCAGGACGACCACTTTATCAACCAATGGCTGAATAGGTTGTGAGGAAACCTCAGAAGAATTAGAATCAGAAGATCTTGCAAACAAGGACCACAATCTTCATGCCTCTGGAAGGCCAGGGCATAAATGAGTAAGGTGATGTCCCTTGCAAAGATTACAAGGGAACATAGGCTTACATCCTATACATCTAGGTTTCTCAATAGAATCAATTCCCCAATCATGAATAGCAATGGTTGGTTTCTTGTCCTCAACATGACTTGTAGAGGTTGTTGACAATACTCCAACATGACTAGTAGTTGTTGGTTGTTTTCCCCCAGCATGAATTACATAGGTTGGGTGTTGGTCTTCAACATGATTTGCAGAGGTTGGTGACCACTCTCCAACATGACTAGCAAAGGTTGGTTGTTGAACTCCAGTATGACTCACAGGGACTAGGTTTTTGCCCCCAAAATGAATTGCAGTGGTTGGTTGCAAATCTCCAACATGACTCGCAGAGGTTCGTGATTTCTTCTTCCTATTATTCCTCTTTCTATTTTGTTTAGGCTTCTAGTTACTAGTAGCTAGACTTTCACTAGAGAAGGTAGAAGGAGGAGGAGAAGAACTTGTTGACGAAGGAACATAAACATGATTCCCATTACATAAGGTTCTTAACTGAGAAGCATCAAGAGCATTAGGGATATTTGGAATAGTACCCAACCAAACTGACAGTCCCACATTCAACTCAAGAATGTACAATGTGGCCATTAAAGGACACCACCATTTCCAAAGAAAGGAAAAACACAAGAATTCCCTTGCAAAGGGGTTCCTTGGTTGGTATCGTCTGTAACTTTTCCATGAATATCTTATGCACAATTTATTCCCTTGTAGGATTGTTCAAGTCCGTAAGAGTCTCACACATTGACTCTAGTGAACTAGTGGTATAAAAAACAATGCCTATAAAGAGGCAACTCCACATTTTTAAGAGGAAGATTGAAAAGTCCTCACAACTGGCAGAGTGGGTGGTATAAAACCTTAATTCAAAGGCCCAAAGAAATGACTAACTAACTCGCTATGGAAAACTATAGAGCATAGAGCACACCAGTAAAAGTTCCTAAAGGCAAATCAAGCAGAAAACTAACTAGTGGGAAGGACAATTACCCCAATAAATACTAGATAAACTTACCAGTGCAAGTGAAAATCAAACACGGAAGCACCCTCCGGGTATACTCTGCAAAGCGTTATCTGAAATTCTCCCTAGGTACCGTGGTCTACCTCTATAGTCACCCATGTAAGTCCGTAAAAATTGGAAACTAGGTTTCCAACTCCCAGTCAGTCACTAGGAGGGTACAGTCGACAGTCGGGCTAATTGTAATGAGCAGGATAAAAAAGTCCAAAGCCCTTCAAGGGTACTAAAGGAAATTGGTCTGAAAGACAATAGAGGATATCAAATGGATTTGAGGTCGATGAGGCTCTGTATTCAAATGTGATCAGCGTGATTACTAAGAAAGACCCCCAATCTACAATCCCCACTACATTTGGTCCAACTTTGGAGGGGTTATCTCCTCTACCTTTCCCTACATGACCTCATGTTTAGCCCCTGTGTTAGAGGGGGGTCCTAGATAACTCTTAAAACTTTGGACTTTAGACACTCCCTATCTCAGAATCCAATGTTTGTTTTAAATAGCCTTGAAGAGTTTCCTCTTCACACCTATTTCAAGGCCCTAAAATCCTAGACTAGTTGGTGAACCCTACAAACATAAAGTCTAATAGATTTTAAGTTAAGTGTTGATTTTATGGGATTGATTTACTTACTCAAGGAAATAAAGTGCAATTGATGTTGTCTGAGACTCTTGAATGAAACTTATAAGAGCATTGGAAAATAAAAATTTACACTAATCCTTCAAATGAAAAGTGTTTCAAGGAAGAAAAAGCATGAACAATCCTTCATATTTAAAAATGCAATCTTTTCTCCTTTCCATGCAAAATGCATAATGAAACTTTCGAATGAAAAAAAAGAGAAAATGAAAGGAGTTTCTTTCTTATTTTTCTTTTGAAATGCTTTCAACATGAGAAGAAAACACAACCCTATGATAATTCTTTTTCTTTTTCAAATAACAATGAAACACAAATGCAAAGAAAAAAAGAGACTTGAAAAACTGTTTTTCTTTCTTCCAATCAAATCATAAATAACAAAATATGCTAAAAGAAACTGCAGAATACATGATTCATACCCCCCTTTCCATGAGGGGTATTTGTTTTTCAAAATACAACTCATTCTTGTTAAAAAATCAAGCTAAAAATAAGCCAAAAAATCTAGGAAACACAGAGAGACAAGATAATTTATTTTTTCTTATTTCATGAACAATCTGAGCCTAAAAACTGTCTAAACCCCAAACAACAAAGGGTTCTGGAACTCAGGAAGACCTAGGAATCAAAATCTTCTATAAAGAAAAGGAAAATATTTTGAAAGAAAATTTCCAAAATCATAGAAACGTGTGTTGTGCACATGCATCCTTCATATGTACATGGGTTGTATATAATGAAGAACACATATATACACGTGATGTATAGAGAACAAGGCACATACACCTCTATAAATTTTCAAAAACAAAAAAAGTATGGACAAACAACTTGGGCAAGGGAAGGTGGTAGGCACTTGGAAGGAGATCAGAGACCTAATATGACTCAGAACACTCAGAAAACTCGGAAAAGAAAACCAGAAAATCAAATCTCACCAAGATCTCCCACTAAGACCCTAGAGACACTCCCCAATGGAGTCACCAATTATGCTAGCGGGGAAAATCCCCCTATTACTATATTGGGTTAGACTATATGAAGAGCATTGATCTCCCTTAAAATACAATCCTATTTCTAAACTACCCCAAACACTCTAAATGGATGAATAGAAAGAGATATGAAAGTAGGTTAGAAGTAGTACCTTTGGTCCTAATGTTCGATGTAGACCTCCTCTGTCTCTATAGATTTCTAGGCTACTGGTCTCCTCCCAAAGCTGACCTACTATAACACTTAGGAAAAAAATTATACATACATTATATCTCTACTCATCAATATTAGGGCTAGATATAAACCATTATGCATAAATCAAGTGAAAATCATAAACACATAATATTTGGGACAAGAAAAAGATTTTTTTATTCAATATGAAGATTAAAATTTACAACCTTCAATGGTTGACGCTCCGTGAACCAGGTCCAGGATCCTCTTAATGTTTCTCCAAGTGCATCATCCCAAATCCTTCTCTCACAATCAATTGCTCACTTTAGAGAAAGGGAAGGGATTGTATAGGAAAAAGGGCTAGAGAGGGAATGCTGAGGCCAAATCTCAGGAAGGGTTGCAATACTTGGAATAAGAGGGGGAAGGGATTTTGGTAGTGTTTCTCTGTTCTCATGTTTGTTTTTGGAATGGGACCCCAAGACCTCCTTTTATATGACAAAAGGATAGTTATTCGGTTTGGGGATGGGATACAATGGGTGAATTGGCTTCGAAACCCCCGATAGCCTGTAAACTCCACCAAATTCCTTGCAACTTTTTATTTTTTGCAACTTTTGGAGGTAAACGAGAGTTGTTTAGTATGCATCTAGAATATGTACATGGTATTTCTAGTATGCATCTAGCGTATGTATGCGGTATTTCTAGTATGCATCTAGCGTATGTACGCGAGCAATAGTGCATCAGGGTGCATACATGATCCAAAAATGGTTTTTTAAAGAGAGATCCTCAGTAGTAAATTGGCGAATTGTGAAAGTAAAAAGGCCAATGCCATGTATGCATAGGTAGGGAATTTTAGGGATATAACAAATAGAGAAGAGGAAATGAATAAGGGTAGTATCAGAGATGATATCTCAAGGAAGAATTATGCTTGATGATCGAAGGAGAATAAGGAATTGAACCTATCCCACAATGAATGGATATTGTTGTTGATCCATGGGTAATCTGCAAATTTCCTTCCAATGAGTAACAATACACTAAATCTATTTATATATCATCCTTTTGTGATTAATTTCCTTCTTAATAAAATCCCCAACCAATATAGTTTTTCCTTGGATTTCCAAGGTGAAAAAAATTTCCTTATGATGAAAATGCATTATTGTGTGATTGAATTTTTTGTTGCTCCCTTCTATTGGTGAATTACTATGTAGAAACAATTAAGAGAAATGAAATCCATGGGTTATGTGTACCATTGGTTTACAAATACAATGTCATTATCTATTACAAATTTCCCAACTAATGATTGATTGCAATTGCCATATTCCCAATCCGTTTTTAGTTCACCACGACACTATAAAGTTTAAATAATCACTCAAGAGGGCTTAAGTGACTTGGACGCATTGATTCTTATGATGTGTGATGCAGGAGCATCCCTCACGACAAGCAAAACCAGCGTGGAAGCAGAAGCCAGCTGGAAGACGTCCAGCGCAAGATTTTGCATTTTAAAATTTTCTCTTGAAGTTGATGCGCTGAATATAAATGAGATCATTTAATTTAGGCACCTTGGTAAAAATGTAATCAGACCTCGAGCCATACGCTCTCGTCTGAAGTAGATGGAGGCATTTATAGTAGTAGTTGCAGGTAGATAGAATTGAATTCCTAGATTAGACAGTTCTAGAAGGAAGAGGGAAAACCGAATATAGACACCCTCATTTGTATCATTGTTGTAACATTAGAGATTAGAGCAACATGAGGAAGAGAGTCTAGAGCATAGGAGAATAGCAGAAGAGTTGTAGAAGACACTCATGTACAGATCTTGAATTAATAGAAGAAGTTGATTCAGATTCATGGCTGTTGTGTTATTTTCTGTGTATGTGTGTTGAATGCTCTGTTTATGAAAATTTCTTCCTGTTATGCATTCGTTATTATGCTGTGTGTATGATTTCATGCATCAAGATTTAAATCTGAGAGGAAGAGAGGTGAGTTACAATTGTTTTCTCTTTTGAGCAAGGATTCTTGCAAGGAGTGAAGTTGAGTCGTCCGCAAGGAGTGCGTTGACAGAAGGCTCAGGGAGTTAAACTCTTGTTCTCAAGGCTCTTAGAAGTGAACGTGGGTTACCGGAGCCATGCAAGGAGTGCGCAGGCTAAGGAGGAAAGTCTCGGTCATGAAACTGAGCAGAAGTATTGAAGGACTTCTACTACGGGTATATGCAGAGTCAAAGAAGCTCGAACAACTTAAGTGTTTGCAGGCTTGCCGCAAGGAGTGCGTGCAAAGAACCTCGTTGAGGTCGAAGTAATTTGGAAAAGCTCAGGAAGGATAGGCCTCTGAGTCGCTGTGGATCAACGTAGTCAAGTGCGACTTGAAGTCGGAGAGAACGTCGCAGGTTGGCGAAGTGGTGAAGGAATCTCGTAGAGAGATACCCTTTTTCACCTCGTGAGTTATACAAGGAAAAAAGCAGACGGTCAAAATCTCCTGAAGATATTTTGCGAAGTTTCGAGGATCATTAGATCTTGCAAAGGTGTAAGGGGGTTACGGGGCGAAGGTCTGAATAGTTTGAAGCTCAGGAGAGACAGAGCCGTCGATTCAGAATCACCAGAGCCGTCAGATCTACACGTGGTATCGTGTATCGGAGACTCGAGAGTTGAAGCTCCAAAGGTTATGCAGCAAGAGCACTGAGATCGCGAGATACGATATCCCTGCAAGATCAGAACTGTTCATTGAGGGGACGGATGTAAGTAGATCCTCATCTCACAAACTCGGACATTGGAGGACCGAAAGGGAAGTCCTTTAGGTTCGCGAGTGGCTAAGTGGTGAGAAGGTTGAGAGCTGTCCATCTGAGAGGACAGGTGGCAGAGATCGGTGATCTCGCAAACTCGGAAGTTCACAGGTGGAAGACCCAAGTATTGGGCACTCCAAGTCGCGAGTGGCGAAGTGGCGAGACATTAGGAGCCGTCCATCTAAGAGGACAGGTGGCAGAGATCGGTGATCTCGTGAACTCGGGATTTCGCAGAGTAAAGGCCCAAGTATTGGGTGTGCAAAGTCATGAAGCGCGAGGACGCGAGGCGCGAGGATGCAAGGCGCGAGGACGCAAGGCGACGAAGGAGCGAGAAGATTGTAGCTGTCCATCTGAGAGAGCAGGTGGCAAGAGATCGAGGGATCTCGCGAACTCGGGAGTTCGTAGGTTGAGAGTCCAAACATTGGCTACTCAAAGTCGCGAGGACGTGAGGAAGAGAGAGAAGGATAACCGTTGGATCCGGAGCACAGGAGGACTGTTGGATCCGCACGTGGGATTGTGTCTCGGGACCTCGTAAGAAAAGGTTCGAGAATTTGGTCACAGGGGTCGTGAGGTTGCGAGGAAGTGATATCCCGATAGCTGGAGATAGTGTGGGCCATAGCAGAATCGACGAGTGGAATACAGGTGGCATGAAGCCCTCGGAATCTCACCGCGAGAAGTCCCGAAATATTGGTATTCAGATTTGCGAGTCGCGAAGTGTCGAGGAGCCGAGGTTCGTGTGGACGCGTGGCAGAGTATAAGGTGGGACTGCACATCTCGGGGACTCGCGAACTAGGAGGGTAAAAACTCAACGGTTCAACCAGCGAGGTTGCGAGGTTTAGCTGATCTCCCAGAAGAAAGGGGGAGACCTCGGGGAATAGATTTCTGTGGGTGCAGATTTCCCGATAGGGAAATAGAAGAACCTTTGAGTTCTTCGGGCCGAGAGAAGAAGGTCCTGTGGGAGTGGACGTGCCTGGGTGGCGCGTGCCTGCGTCAATGTGGTATGACTAAAAGGTCAGACTACATGTCTCATTGACATGGGATATAACCTTCTTATAAAAGAATTGATATTCAATGGAACATTCAATGAATTGGATCATCATCAAATAGTAGCACTAGAAATCTTCTTCATTCCATGTGAAAAATAATTTGAACAAGTACATTTGACTAATGAGATTGTGAATTCATTGCATCAACTTCAATATAGTGCATGATGGATTGCATAGGTGAAACATGAGTGAAAATTAGAATTTGATATAGAACAATATGTTGACTCAAAAACATGCCCACATTTGATAGATGTATCTACCATTAGTCCAATGGTACATGTCATTATTAAACGTTATTAGTAGAATATATATATTTGGCATGATCTCTACCTATTTTAAATTCAGAGACCTCGTCTGATTTTATTTTGCAAAGAATGGACAGTCCATAGGCCTACCATTTATAGATCATAAGGTATCAAAGAAGGTTCATCAAAGAACTTGAAGTAGTTGTCATGGGAAAAACCTTGAAGAGGGAGAATATGAAAGAGTTGAGAGACTTCAACAGGTATATATAAGAGGAAAGTCGATATTAGATATGGAAGGAATAAGACATGGAAAAATAACTTTCCAAATTCAAAGACTCCTTCACCACCATGAAGAAAGAATTAGATGAAATTAGATTGCAACTTGTACAATTGGAGGACAAATCCACTCAACTAGATGATTCGAAAGAGAAGAGGTTCACCGAAGTGAAAACTCTACTATACTAATATTTGGCAATGAAGGAAGAGGCCTTGGAGGATATTTAAGAAGTTGTCCAAGAGACCAAGAAAACCCCTTATATTTCCATTATGTAAGCCAACACCATGATGGAGTCAATCATGGTAAACTCATCTTCCAAAACCCTTCCTCAAGAGACATTTAGTGACTTTGAAAATCACACTAGAGGCATTAGTTCCAAGCTCATGAGGAAAATGGCCTACAATGGCCAAGGCATAGGCAAGTAAGGCTAAGGGATTATGATCCCCATTGTATCTCAATAGAGACCCAAGCATGAAGGCCTAGGATTAAGTGGACAAGAAGTGAGCAAAATTTCATTTCAAACCACCTTCATCAAGGTAAGATGAAGAGGAAAACAATTCATTCTCATGGAAGAAAAGGAAATTAGAAAAGGAGTGTGTAGTGAGCCACTCAAATCTTCTTGTAGAGGCTTATAATAGGGAAGCAAAGAGATGATTTCTCCATCTATATCCACTCCAACTCTTGGGGGACCAAGAAATCACGCTGGAAAGCCTCATCAAAAACCAAAAAGGTATGACATAGTATATTTGGGTTGTTTCTGGTGCAAGAAAAGGGGTCATAAGGATAGTGATTGTTGGCACTTTATAAATCCAAGCAACCTATGAAATAACTATTGCTAGTATTATAGATTGACTAGACATTGGGAAAACAAATGATGAAGGCTTGACCCAAAACTTTATCCCAAGAACTGAACATCTAAAAATAAATCTTAGAGAGTCAAAGCCAAGGGTAAAGAGGAGTTACTAGCACTTGCAACCCAAGGAGTAGAATTTTTCCAATGACCTCTTCCACCAGCAAATTCCATCTCTATCCATGAGATGGATAGCAAGCTTATGCCAAATCCATATCCTATTCATCTCTTATCTTCCATCATGCAATGGAGGTACCCTTTCATCTTGGACATTTTCTAGAGGATGCTTGAAGGTATAGAAAAATAATATTGAATGGACTTGAAGCTTTTGGGGACCAAAATCATGCAAATGGGGAGGTTTGATCTGAATTGGATCCTCACAAGAAAAAACTCTTTGTAAACTTTGTAATAAGCATTTAATTTTTTTTAACAAAGTTCAGAAAATGTTCAAAATTCCCTTGGAAGTTGAAATGAACTATAGTGATGGTTGAACTTCCAAGGAAGCCCATTAAAAATGAAGGTTGTGATGAAGTAGAGAATTAAATCAAACAAAGAGGAGGAAATGAAGAAGCGAACTAATAGAGATGAGATCTCAAGGAAGTTGTCTTCTTGATGATCAGAGGAGAATAAAGTATTTAGTCTATCCCACAATGAGTCAAGTTTGTTGTTGAAACATGGGCATATGAAAATTTCCTGTTAGTGAGTAACAATACAATAATTCTATGTATAGATCACCCTTTTGTAAACAATTTTATGCTCAATAAAATCCCCAATAAATTTGGTTTTCTATTTGGATTTCCAGGCTGAAAAAACTCTATCTTATGATGCAAATTCATTGCCTTCTGATTGAAGTTTTTGTTGCTCCCTTCTATTGGTGAATTTATGTGTGGAAATTGTTAGGAGAAATGAAATTTGTCGTTCATATGTATATTTTTTGGCTTACAAATACAATGTCATTATCTATTGAAAATTTCCAAACTCATGATTAATTTCAATTTCCATATTCCCAATCCATTTTTGGTTCACCACAACACTATAATTCATTTGCTAGCTTCAGTTTATTTTTTATTAGATCGATCCTCTTTCACATATAGAATTATTGACTATTTGATTGATGGTTTAAAGCCTTTGAATAATTTTTGTGTAAACCATGATAAAACACCCATCTGGTAGGTATCCTTTGTGTTAATTCATAGAGGCGTTTGACTAGAGAATTAAAAAAAAAATATGCTCAAGAGTGCATTGTCTGTCACCTACATAGTTACAAAAAAATTCTCAAGAGTGATTAAGCGAATTGGATGTATTGATTTTGATGGTGTGGTGCAACTAAAAGGTCATGTTGCGTGTCTCATTGATAAAGGAGATGAACTTCTTGCAATAGAATTGATGTTCAATGGCACTTTCAATGAGTTGGATCATCATCAAATAGCAACACTTGCAAGTTGCTTCATTCCATGTGAAAAATCATCTTGACAAGTACATTGAACTAATGATCTTGTGAATCCATTGCATCAACTTCAAGATAATGGGTGATGGATTACATAGGTGTAGTGTGACTGCAAGTTAGAAGTTGATATAGAGTGGTATGTTGAGTCAACAACCCATCCACATTTGATGGATGCCATCTACCCTTGGTCCAATGATGTTTCATTTTTAGAGGTTATAAGTAGATATATTTGGAATAACCTCAGCCTATTTTTAATTTCAAATACCTCATTTAATTTTATTCTACAAAGATCCATGTCGATGAAATGGACAAGCCATAGGCCTATCATTTACAGATCATCCAACTTTTGGTGGAGTATGATGGGCACATCATAGCCTTCTTTAGGTTGGTACTAATGGACACATTGAAATTTCAAAACCAAATTTATGTATCAATTTGGTATTTTGGACACTAATTCAAGACCTTTTAAGGGAATGGAATTTGACAAGTTGCTTTTTGAAATTGGCACTTGAATAATTTTAAAATTGATGAAATTGTATAGATGAATAGTTAACATTACAAAATCAAGTTGCAGTAAAAGTATCCAATTAAAAACAAGGATTTCAAAGATTCAAGATTATAATTTTAACAAAGATTTTATGTACCACATAGTCCAATGATAATAAGCCACCCTAAAAAATATCATAATCCTAAAATGTTTAACCCTAATTAAACATATTAAGGTAATTGTTTTAATATAATTGATGACTAGATGTTTTTAACCATATTCGAATTTGATAGTTGTTGGTTTCTACTTTGTCCTAGCTATCATTCTTGGGCTGACCCAGGTTTAGGTCCTGCTTTGGTTTCCAACAAAACCCTCCTTAAAAACTATCGGTCATCCTGGTAACCGAGAAGGAAACATAGTGCACATAATGCACTGTGCAGTCTCACTCAAGATAGTTCTTTGGGGTGGCTGCAATGCTCAAGTGCTTATAGCCTGAGAATGAGTGGGGATCTTTGATTTTGCCCTTTGTGATATTCATTCATTTACTAGCTCATACATATAGATTTATTATACTATCATTCTTACTCATGCATGTAAAATATCAAATCTAACTAATTCATTCATTCATTTATCTAACCTCTAATCATCAACACCAAGAAGATACATAACATTTAGTCACATAATGCATGGTATACCATGGTTCACCCCTCCTGGGCTATTCCCACAAAGATTTGGCTATTCCTCTCTTTTATTATCTTTGGTCCAAAACTATGGCACCATGCGCATTACAACTCTTCATCAAAATAGGTTGAGATCTTATAATGAGGTAGACTAGATCACACCAGGCTCCTCATCCTGTGATATAACCCTCAAAATATACCCTTATCCCTCTCCTCAGCTCAACAAATTACAAAAATAGATTGGAGTAACAATATGACACAATGAAAATCAACATGACCTCCCACTCCAAACCTCAAAACAACATAAATCCCGACCGAGAATAATTGAATTGAACCCCACCCCTTACCTATACCTCCTAGGTACCTATTTATACATATTTTTGGCTTATCAGCCATTACATTATCTTACCAAAACCCTATCCTAGCTAGGTCTTCTTGCATGTGTGCCTCGCATGCCTTCCTCTTTTGCATACGCGTTTGTTTTACACGTGCTTCTTCTCCTGCATGCACATCTGCCTTACATGTGTTGATCCTTCTACATGTGCATCTACCTCCCACATCATGATTTTCCCTAAAAGTTTTCCTGCACCCTACAAGCCCCCAAAACTGACATTGTGACTCATCTCAAGTCATTGCCTAACTCCCATATCTGCCACTACTTGTGCCAGTGCTTCGTACATATCTATTATCCATTGGCACTGCTCCTCAGCCTAGCTTCTCTTTTCTGACATGGATTCAACCACCTACGTAGTGAATGATGGTCTTAATATTTCACCCCCCTCCAAGACTATCTGTTCAATGCATGCTTTCGTTGTGTCGATTTCCACGACCAACTATTATGCCTTTTCCCATAGGGGCTCCAACTGAGCTTGCCGTACGATTTTATGTGCTTTCACTGCTTTTTCTTTTGCCTAAAGGTTCTTCATTTTTGTGGTCATCTTAATATTCTCTAGCAGTGACATTGTCCTCTATCCCTGCTTGACATATTCCATTGCTACGTGCAATTTATCTTCCTTTCCTTTCATCTCTTGTAGGATCTTGTCTTCTAATATCTAGGTCCATAGTTGGTCACTCTTCTCCAGTAGTTCTACCACTCTATGTATGTTCTGTGTGATGTTTTCTGCATCTATTGTCGCATCTTTCTCTCTTTGCGCTCAGACTGTTAGGGGATTCGTCAGTACTACGCGCTCCTCCAGTTCCTTGATATGCTCTTTATATTGTTTTAGAGTATGCACTATATTTTTTATCTTCTCCTCCGAATATGCTTCCTCTGATACTGTTTCATCTAAGATAGCTTGAAAGACTACGTCTATCTGGGTATCCATCTGGTCCACTTTCTTTTTCCCTTCCTAGATCTGGGTATCTTCTCCTCCGAATATGCACTATCTCTTTCTTTTGCCCTTCCTAGCTAATTGCTTCCTTCAATACCATATTTTCTTCCTGTGCTATTTGTAGATTTGTCGCGTCATATCTTTCTCTGGATTGAATCACTTGTGCGACGCTAACCTATAATTTATATAGTTCCTTTGTTGGTATCTTGGGCATTGCCAAGTCCAACGTTTCAATATCCTTCACCGACTTTTGCGTCATTTCCTCATCGATGAACACCAATGGACTTCCCTGCACTGTGATTTGCATTGTTTCTCCGATAGATGCTCCTTCTCTTACTGGCGTCAATTCCTCCTTTTGTTGTTGTTCTACCTTGATACTCCACTGTTCTAGCGTAGTTTTTACCTCCTGTACCTGTTCCAAAATTGAATCTTGATGGTTTTCCGCATTTTCCCATACTTCTAACAATCGATCTTCTACTGTTGTGGCTATCATCTCTACGTCATCTGTTTTCAGTGACGTTTCCGTTTGTTTCTTATGGGCCTTTTATTTCTTCCTAGTGCCACTTACTTTCTCCATTGTTCTTTTTCTTTAGGTATTTGGATATTCAAATGCTTCTGGCATCTGTGTATCCATGCTAGTATCCTGCTCAACTTCTTCATCCATGGTTACATCTTGTGCCTTTGTTTGCACTTCCTCTACACTCACCTTTCCTGTTGGTCCTCCTGGTACCTGCTCTACAGCCTGTGGGCCCCGTGTAGGACCATGTTGTGAATTCTTTTGTGTCCTAGACTTCTTCCTAATTGAATTTCTTGCCCCCACTATACCTATTTCTGTTTTCGTTTGTTGTCTAGTGCCATTCCTACCTATATTCTATGTAGGGACTATTCTACCCTGCGTCTGGGCTTGTACTATTGGTGTTTTTCTTGGAATATCTGGAACCTTCCACTCCTCAAGCCACTCTTGGACCTCCATGTGGATGTCCTGCATCATCACATAATACTTCAGTTGCAACCACTCCTTTTTTGGGTCCTTATTTTTCGTGGCCACATGCTATGATGTGATGCGCGAAAATTCGTTATCTATCCATACTCTTGGACAGTTTCTGGTGAGATCCTCCATGTATCTACCACATTTTTCTGAATCTCTATTAATTACTGCACGAACATGTCATTGTTGACTTTCTTTACCTTGGGGTCTGATGTGTTTCACAATGATGTGTAGAGCGTTGCACCACATTTTCCTATCCTTGTCAGTAACATCGTATATGTCAGTTCCTACCACTCCAAAAGTGCAATGAGGATGAGTAACCATGAGTAGTGGAAATTAGAGCCCCATTCTTACACATCCTTACACTATTCTAAGAATGATTTGAGTAGATACGGGCCCCATCTCATCGATCTACCCTTTGTGCACTGCGCCGCAACTGCTACTACTCCTACGGACACTTCTTCTTTTCGAAACTTACGCATTAATTTTCAACCGAGCAATCTGGTTGCAAATCAAGTCACAGGATCATTGATTTCATTGATCTTGATTCCTCTATTCCCCCTCTTTTCTCCATACTTCTCTTTAATCAAATCGGAGATGGATTTTTCCCTATTCTTGTCTTCTAGGTATTGCTCCGACTTCTCCCCATCTATGGGTAGCCCTGTAATCTCTGCGATGAGGTCAACATTGATAGGTACCAACCTATCCATCCATAGGATGCCTCCATGCACCCTTGTTAGAAACTTTTTAACACATCCATTAATGTATTTCCCGCACCCGATGTGCGGTATGTCTGAGAGGTTCTTGATACCTGTGTTGTATAGGCCCGGGATCCACTGTGCATGCTCCAATATTGGCGCGCCTGATGGGCCCTCTCCCTTTCTCTCTAAGTAGCTCTGTGATGCCAATTCTAGGAACTTTGTGGCATCCGAGACATTGTGGTTGGAGTATTTAAGTCCTTTGACTCCTCCTACCATGTTATCCCTAGTTTTCCCTTCATTAGGAATTTTCGACATTACTTTACTTATCTCTGCCTGAGCGCATTACACACTCTGCGTACTACTTTATTCTCTCAACTTATTTTTCCCTTGTGGGGATGATACTCCAACCTCTTACTCTATTTTCTACTCTGGTTCCAGCTCTAGGCCCTTTTGCGTGGAATCCATGGCCGGTTCTGCTTCCTATGACCATTTTCCTCTAGACATGTCGGATTCTGTTCACTTGACGTCCTCTACCAACTGCTCAGAATCTTGTGCAGATTTTTTCTCCTCCTCCACATGTAATGTGGTTTTCTCATATTCTGGTGTGTGGATTTCATCCACATCCACCATTATCAACATCTCACTGGTTCCACCTTGTGGTCCCCGTGTGCTATTCCAGGTGCTTCATCCAGTTCTGCTTGGTGCTCCAACTCGAGGTGGCAACATGGTGGCTAAATTCAAACTACAAGCTCTTAACTCGAAGGATGGTAGCGCAATTTCACACTCTATCGCTCTTCCGCTCGACTCACCGTTTTTCTCCTTAGCAAAAATCATAATGGGTTGGTTTCCCCCCTCTTTCAGACTTTATAGTGGGATGGGGAAATGACAGCTGTATTTCATTGATACTTATCATCTTTTCCCCTTTTCTTTATGTTTCCTACACACGATACCTTTTTACCCTTTAACCATTCTTCTGCGCATCGTGTTTTTGAACCCTAGTTTTCTTGCAACACCCCGTTCTGTCTGCCTAGTTCTATTTTGTTGAGGCCCTCCATATGCATTGAATTGTTTGTATTTTCATCACCCCCCTTGTTTTTTTTTACTATGCTGTGATGTCTAAGTACTAGGAGTTTGACTGCCCCTATACAACTTCAGTCGACTCCCATTGATCATTCCTCTGAGTTCTATACCTCCTAAATATTTCAACTACACAACTCCCCCATCTATGATAGTCTTCACTTCATATGGTCCCAACCAATGCATATTGAATTTTCCAGGGTGCTGAAGAAATTTACTGCCATACACCAAGACTATGTCCCCTTCCTTGAAACTCTTCCTTTTAATATTTCTGTCATTCGAAGATTTTTCCCTTGCTTTATGTACTTCTTGGTGAAATCCTGCTAGAATCCTATATTCTTCCATCATCATTAGTTTCCTTAGCCTTTTGTTACTGTGCCTTGTTCTCTCATGTTAGTGATTGCTGCTACGCATAGAATAGGTACCAAAAATTCTAATGGAACCATTGCTTCTTGTCAATACACCAACCTGAATGGTGTGTGCCCTGTCAAATTTTTGCATGTAGTCTTGTAACTTAGTTGATTAGTAACTGTATTAAAATCATTTAAATGATCTACAACAGACCCACCTTCCAACATATTCATATTAAATAGTCTCTTCATTAGAAATACCTTATTGGACGCCGCGGTTTTTTCATACAATTTGGCCAATGCATCCATCAAACCCTTCGTTGTCTTTTCTTTGGAAATATTGAAAGCCACTGACGCTGCCAGGCTCAGCCGTATCATTCCTAGATCCTTTCTGTCAAGAATTTCCCATTCTTCGTCCTTCATAGCCACCGACTTCTTTGCTATTCCACCCAATGGTAGGAATAGATCCTTTTGATATAAATAGTCTTCCATCTGCATCTTCCATAACTGGTAGCTCTGGCCATTAAATTTCTCGACCCTAAACTTTCCATCTTCCGACATTTCTCCCACTCGAACCAGGAACCCTCTTTTCCTGCGAGTTACCTTTCGCTCTGATACCAGTTGTTAGAAAAACAAGACCATGGAGCAATAAAATAAAACAAATGCAGAAACAAAACATAGAGATACACAATACAATAGAGACACAGATTTACGTGGTTCACCCAGTGTGGGCTATGTCCACTAGAGAAATTGCCAGGTCCTTCCTTTATTATTATCCAACAAATGAAGGGATACAACCTACAA
Source organism: Picea engelmannii (assembly GCA_009831015.1). Classification (NCBI taxonomy): domain Eukaryota; kingdom Viridiplantae; phylum Streptophyta; class Pinopsida; order Pinales; family Pinaceae; genus Picea; species Picea engelmannii. The sequence continues at coordinate 215,438 of ML777463.1, read as the reverse complement.
CAAAACCCACTGTAACTTCCTCTTCTTTTTCTCACAATATCCTATCTCAGAATACAATATTCACAATCCACCATAGCCGAAATACATTTCTCTCATAAAAGAGAGTTGCCTTCTAGGGAAAAAAACCCTAACATAATCTCTATCGTTAGATCTGCGACCTTATAATGAACAGTCCATATTTACAATGAAATTACAATATACATTTACAAGGCAATTTTTCCTTCGGGGGCTTCTCCCCTAAACCCCCACTAGGGGCCCTCTTTCCCCCAGACCCCCCAGCCGGGGGGATAGCCCCCCTGGACCCCATAGAGGAGGTACCCCCGCTCTGCACTCCCCCGTGTGGAAGAGTGTACATACTTCTGGGATGTAAATACTTCATGGGGTATAAACACAGATGAAAGTAAAAGACCTTTGAATCAGGAAGATATTTAGTCTCCACAACCAACAATCTCCCACTTGGAGACTGATCTCAACAACTCCAACACTAATGTATATGCTAGACTTTGAACCTTCTTGGACCTGGAAAATTTCTCATCTTCATCTTCATTCTTGAAGACCAATTGAAACTGAGCAGGAACTCAGTTTCTCGCTGGTTACTCCCTTTGTTAACATGTCTGCAGGATTCTGGCTAGTGTGTATCTTTTCCAACTTCAAATGTCCATCTTCCAAGGCGGATCGTATGAAGTGGTACCTCAACTGTATATGCTTATTATTTGAATGGAAGACTGAGTTCTTTGCAAGATGAATGGCACTCTCATTGTCACAGTACAACCTGTTATTCTCTTGCTTCTTTCCCAATTCCTCCATAAACCTCTGTAACCAAATCATCTCTTTACTAGCGTCTGTAGCAGGAACATACTCTGCCTCTGTTGTTGAAAGTGAAACAACCTTTTGCAGTTTTTAAATCCAACTTACTGTTATTCCACCTATAGTAAACACATACCCTGTGTTACTCTTCCTGCTATCTTTATCACCTGCCATATCTAAATCAACATATCCTTGTAGAATAGTTTCTGAACCTCCAAAACATAATGCATGATTAGCAGTACCTCTCAAGTATATGAGAATCCACTTTACTGCATCCCAATGTTCTTTATCTGGATTGTTCATATATCTGCTCACAACTCTCACTGCATGTGCAATATCTGGTCTTGTGCAAACCATTGCATACGTCAAGCTGCCAACTGCTGATGAATATGGGACCCTGGACATGTATTCTATCTCCTCTTGTGTCTTCGGACACATTTCCTTGGACAATTTGAAATGGCTGGCCAAAGGTGTACTAACTAGTTTTGCATTCTACATTCTAAACCTCTCCAACACTTTCTCTGTGTACTCACCCTGAGACAATGTCAGTTTGCGATTTTTCCTGTCTCTTGTTATTCTCATGCCAAGGATTTTCTCTGCAGCACCCAAATCCTTCATCGCAAATGAATTGGCTAATTTCTTATTGAGCACATTTATATCCTACATATTAGACCCCGCAACAAGCATGTCATCTACATACAATAGCAAGATAACAAAGCTTCCATTTTCTAGCTTTTTAAAATAAACACAGTGATCAGAATGACATCTACTATAACCTTGTTCTTTCATAAACCTATCAAACTTCATATACCACTTCCTTGGATCTTTCTTTAGGCCATATAATCTCTTCTTCAACCTGCATACCAAATTCTCCTTCCCTTTGACCTCATACCCCTGTGGCTGCTGCATATAAATCTCTTCCTCCAAATCCCCATGGAGAAAAGTTGTTTTTTCATCTAACTGTTCAAGATGAAAATCTTCTACTACCACAAGACTTAAAATAGTTCTAATTGAAGTCATTTTAACAACTGGAGAAAATATTTCATCAAAATCTATACCTTTCTTTTGTGCAAACCACTTTACAACAAGTCTAGCCTTGTACCACTTTTCTCCTCCATCTTCTTCCTTCAACTTGTAACCCCATTTATTTTGCAATGCTCATTTTCCCGCAGGCAACTGAACCAAGTCCCAAGTATGGTTATTTACCAAGGAATCCATTTCCTCTTTAATGCCTTGCTCCCACTTCCTTTTGGTGTCTACCTGCATTGCCTCTTCATAACATTCTAGTTCACTAGAATCAGTCAACAATAAATAATACAATGAAGGAGAGTATCGTTCAGGGGGTATACTTAACCTGGTAGATTTTCTAACAACACTTGCAGGTGTTTGAGGTACTTGCTGCTCCTGTTGTTGTACATTTTGATTTTCTGTTTCCTTTAAAATTTCTTTTTCAGTGATCCCATCAAGCACTGTGTATTCTTGTTTTTCTTTTTCCTATTTCTTTCCTTGCAGTTGATCTTTGTACATGACCATCTCATTGAATATGACATCTCCACTCCTAATGATTTTGTTATTTTCATAATCCCATAAGCGATAACCAAAATCATTAACACCATATCCAATAAAGGTACACTTCTTGGATTTTACCTCAAGCTTTGTTCTATTTTCTTTATCAATATGGACAAATGCTTCACAACTGAAAGTTTTCAAAAAAGAATAGTTTACCTTTTTTCCTGTCCATTCCTCCTCTAGAATTCTACCATCTAAAGAGATTGAAGGTCCTCTGTTTATTAAGTAAACAATGGTATCTACAACATATTCCCAAAACTATAAGGGCAAACCAACATGCAATCTCATACTCCTTGCACGCTCCATGATTGTCCTGTTCATCCTTTCTGACACACCATATTCCTGTGGTGTTCTTGGAACTGTCTTCTCTCTACGACTCCCATGGTATGAACAGTAATCATCAAACTCCTTGCTACAATATTCACATCCATTATCTGATCTGAGACAATTCAACTTTTTTCCTGTCTCATTCTCAACCAAAGCTTTCCATTTCTTAAAAGTATCAAAAACATCAGATTTTTTTCGAATGGAATAAACCCAATTTTTTCTAGTTGCATCATCAATAAAAGTAACATAATAATGAGAGCCACCAAGAGATGATACCTGATCTGGTCCCCATGCATCTGTATTCACAAGCTCTAACCTTTCACTCTTCTTTTCTTTTCCGACTCTGAGAAATCTGACTCTCTTTTGTTTTCCATAAACAAAATGCTCACATAAGTCCAAATCAATTTTTTTAAAGATCTGGCAACAAATTTCTTTTGTGAAGTATCTACATCCCCTTCTCACTCATGTGTTCAAGCCTAAGATGCCACAGTGCTATATCCACTCCTGTAGAAGCTAAAGATATAGAAGAGTCAGTATTACCAGTACATAAATACAATGTACCTACCTTCTCTCATTTTCCTATCACCAATGATCCTTTGATGACCTTCGACGTCATATATGTAAATATGGATATACAACCTTCACTTTCCAACTTCCCTGCTAAAATTATATTTTTCCTTAAATCTGGAACATGTCTTACCTCTTTCAACAACCATTGGTTTCCATTGCGTTGCTTTATTTTTACCTTTCCCATCCCAACAATTTTGCATGGTGCATCGTCACCCAAATGAACTTGTCCAAAATCACCTTGAACATAATCTAGAAAATGTTTCCTATGGGGTGTGGCATGAAATGAAGCCCCTGAATCTACTACCCAGGACTCATAAATATTATTTACATAAAGAATCAAAGAATCTTGTAACACATCACCTGCTACATTTGCTTCCTGATTTCTCTCCTACTGTCCATCTCTTTGTTTCTTTGGAGCTCTACAGTCTTTCTTCAGATATCCTTTCTTCCCACAATTACAACACTCTATCTTTCCAAGTCTGGATTTGGATCTACCCTTCCTAGAATTCCCATGGTTCTTGAAACCCTTTCCTCTATCCTTTTGTCTTCCCCTGTTCTCCATGTTCAACGCATTTTTTGATGTCTCACCTATGCTTTTCCGTCGCATTTCCTCACTAAGGATAACACCAACAACATCATCAAATTTTAAAGTATTAGTAACCGTATTAAAATCATTTAAATGATCTGCAACAGACCCACCTTCAGACATCTTCATATTAAATAATCTCTTCATTAGAAATACCTTATTGGATGCCGAGGGTTTTTCATACAATTTGGCCAATGCATCCATCAAACCCTTCGTTGTCTTTTATTTGGAAATATTGAAAGACATCGACGCTGTCGGGCTCAACCATATCGTTCCTAGAGCCTTTCTGTCAAGAATCTCCCATTCTTCATCCTTCGTAGCCTCCGACGTCTTTGCTATTCCGCCCAATGGTAGAAATAGATCCTTTTGATATAAATAGTCTTCCATCTGCATCTTCCATAACTGGTAGTTTTGGCTATTAAATTTCTCGACCCTAAATTTTCCATCTTCCGACATTGCTCCCACTAGAACCAGGAACCCTCTTTTCCTATGAGTTACCTTTCACTCTGATACCAATTGTTAGAAAAACAGGACCGTGGAGCAATAAAATAAAACAAATGCAAAAACAAAACACAAAAGATACACAATACTATAGAGACATAGATTTACGTGGTTCACCTAGTGTGGGCTACGTCCACCAGAGAAATTGCTAGGTCCTTCCTTTATTATTATTCATCAAATGAAGGGATACAACCTACAGAGAAACCTGTTGTAACCTCCTCTTCTTTTTCTCACGGTATCCTATCTCAGAATACAATATTCACAATCCACCATAGCCACAATACATTTCCCTCACAAAAGAGAGTCACCTTCTAGGGAAAAAAAAATAACATAATCTCTATCGTTAGATCTACGACCTTATAATGAATGGTCCATATTTACAATGAAATTACAATATACATTTAAAAGACAATTTTTCCTTCGGAGACTTCGCCCTCGAACCCCAGCTTGCCCCCAGACCCCCTAGCTGGGTGGATAGTTCCCCCGGACCCTGCAGAGGGGGTACCCCTCTGCACTCCCCTACGTGGAAGAGTATACATAATTCTAGTGTGTAAATACTTAATGGGGTATAAACACAGCTGAAAGTAAAAGACCTTTAAATCAGGAAGATAATCAAGCTCCACAACCAACAATCTCCCACTCTGAGACTGATCTCAACAACTGCACCACTACTGTGTATGCTGGACTCTGAACCTTCTTGGACTTGGAAAATTTCTCATCTTCATCTTCATCTTCATTCTTGAAGATCAACAAAAACTAAGTAGGAACTCAGTTTCTCCCTGGTTACTCCCTTTGTTAACATGTCTACAAGATTCTGGCTAGTGCGTATCTTTTCCAACTTCAAATGTCCATCTTCCAAGGTGGATCATATGAAGTGGTACCTCAATTGTATATGCTTAGTATTTGAATGGAAGACTGAGTTCTTTGCAAGATGAATGACACTCTCACTGTCACAGTACAACCTGTTATTTTCTTGCTTCTTTCCCAATTCCTCCATAAACCTCTGTAACCAAATCATCTCTTTACTAGCCTCTGTAGCAGCAACATACTCTGCCTTTGTTGTTGAAAGTGAAAAAACCTTTTGCAATTTTCAAATCCAACTTACTGTTGTTCCACCTATAGTAAACACATACCCTGTGGTACTCCTCCTGCTATCTTTATCACCTACCATATATGAATCAACATATTCTTGTAGAATAGTTTATGAACCTCCAAAACATAATGCATGATTAGCAATACCTCTCAAGTATCTGAGAATCCACTTTACTGCCTCCCAATGTTCTTTACTTGGATTGTTCATATATCTTCTCACAACTCCCACTGCATGTGCAATATCTGGTCTTGTGCAAACCATTGCATACATCAAGCTGCCAACTGCTGATGAATATGGGACCCTGGACATGTATTCTATCTCCTCCTGTGTCTTGGGACACATTTCCTTAGTTAATTTTAAATGGATGGCCAAAGGTGTACTAACTAGTTTTGCATTCTGCATTCTAAACCTCTTCAACACCTTCTCTGTGTACTCACCCTGAGACAATATTAGTTTGCAATTTTTCCTGTCTCTTGTTATTCTCATGCCAAGGATTTTCTTTGTAGCACCCAAATCCTTCATCACAAATGAA
>ML777463.1:195357-207042 GCA_009831015.1 Picea engelmannii | reverse complement strand
GAAGAGCCCTGACCTCATCATCAAAGTCCACTTTTACAGAACTTAGTTGATTAGTAACCGTATTAAAATAATTTAAATGATCTGCAATAGACCCACCTTCCGACATCTTCATATTAAATAATCTCTTCATTAGAAATACCTTACTGGACGCCGAGGGTTTTTCATACAATTTGGCCAATGCATCCATCAAACCCTTCATTGTATTTTATTTGGAAATATTGAAAGCCACCGACGCTGCTAGGCTCAGCCGTATCGTTCCTAGAGCCTTTCTATCAAGAATCTCCCATTCTTCATCCCTTGTAGTCACCGACTTCTTTGCTATTCTGCCCAATGCTAGGAATTGATCCTTTTGATATAAATAGTCTTCCATCTGCATCTTCCATAACTGGTAGTTTTGGCCGTTAAATTTCTCGACCCTAAACTTTCCATCTTCCGACATTGTTCACACTCAAACCAGGAACCCTCATTTCTTGCGAGTTACCTTTCGCTCCGATACAAGTTGTTAGAAAAACATGACCATGGAGAAATAAAATAAAACAAATGTGGAAACAAAACACAGAAGCTACACAATACAATAGAGACATATATTTACGTGGTTCACCCAGTGTGGGCTACGTCCACCAGAGAAATTGCCAGGTCCTTTCTTTATTATTATCCAAAAAATGAAGGGATACAACCTATAGAAAAACCCGTTGTAACTTCCTCTTCTTTTTCTCATAGTATCCTATCTCATAATACAATATTCACAATCCACCATAGCCACAATACATTTCCCTCATAAAAGAGAGTCACCTTCTAGGGAAAAAAACCCTAATATAATCTCTATCATTAGATCTGCGACCTTATAATGAGCAGTCCAGATTTACAATGAAATTACAATATACATTTACATGACAATTTTTCCTTCGGGGGCTTCTCCCCCGAATCCCCGCTGGGGGCCCGCTTACCCCCAGACCCCCCAGACCTCGCAGAGGGGTACCTCCCCTCTGCACTCCCCCGTGTGGAAGAGTGTACATACTTCTGGGGTGTAAATACTTCATGGGGTATAAACACGGATGAAAGTAAAATACCTTTGAATTAGGAAGATAATCAGGTTCCACAACCAACAATTTCCCACTTGGAGACTGATCTCAACAACTCCACCGCTGTTGTATATGATGGAATCTGAACCTTCTTGGACCTGGAAAATTTCTCATCTTCATCTTCATTCATGAAGACCAACTGAAACTAAGCAGGAACTCAGTTTCTCCCTGGTTACTCCCTTTGTTAACATGCTTGCAAGATTCTAGCTAGTGTGTATCTTTTCCAACTTCAAATGTCCATCTTCCAAGGTGGATTGTATGAAGTGGTACCTCAACTGTATATGATTAGTCTTTGAATGGAAGAATGAGTTCTTTGTAAGATGAATGGCACTCTCACTATCACAGTACAACCTGTTATTCTCTTGCTTCTTTACCAATTCCTCCATAAACCTCTGTAACCAAATCATCTCTTTACTAGCCTCTGTAGTAGCAACACACTCTGCCTCTGTTGTTGAAAGTGCAACAACCTTTTCCAGTTTTGAAATCCAACTTATTGTTGTTCCACCTATAGTAAACACATACCATTTGGTACTCCTCCTGCTATCTTTATCACCTGCCATATCTGAATTAACATATCCTTGTAGAACAGTTTCTGAACCTCCAAAACATAATGCATGATTAGCAGTACCTCTCAAGTATATGAGAATCCACTTTACTACCTCCCAATGTTCTTTACCTGGATTGTTCATATATCTGTTCACAACTCCCACTGCATGTACAATATCTGGTCTTGTGCAAAACATTGCATACATCAAGCTGCCAACTGCTGATGAATATGGGACCCTGGACATGTATTCTATATCCTCCTATGTCCTGGGAAACATTTCCTTAGTTAATTTGAAATGGCTGGCCAAAGGTGTACTAACTGGTTTTTCATTCTGCATTCTAAACCTCTCCAACACCTTCTTTGTTTACTCACCCTGAGACAATGTCAGTTTGCTATTTTTTCTTGTTTCTTGTTATTCTCATGCCAAGGATTTTATTTCTAGCACCCAAATCCTTCATTGCAAATAAATTGGCTAATTTCTTCTTGAGTACATTAATATCCTACACATTAGACCTCGCAACAAGCATGTCATCTACATACAATAGCAAGATAATAAAGCTTCCATTTTCTAGCTTTTTAAAATAAACACAGTGTTCAGCATGACATCTACTATAACCCTGTTCTTTCGTAAACCTATCAAACTTTAGATACCACTGCCTTGGAGATTTATTTTTCCCATATAAGCTCTTCTTAAAACTACATACCAAATTCTCCTTCCCTTTGACCTCATACCCCTGTGGTTGCTGCCTATAAATCTCTTCTTCCAAATCCCCATGGAGAAAATTTGTTTTTACATCTAACTGTTCAAGATGAAAATCTTCTACTGCCACAAGACTTAAAATAGCTCTAATTGAAGTCATTTTAACAACAGGAGAAAATATTTCATCAAAATCTATACCTTTCTTTTGTGAAAACCCCTTTACAACAAGTCTAGCCTTGTACCTCTTTTCTCCTCCATCTTCTTCCTTCAACTTGTAAACCCATTTATTCTGCAATGCTCTTTTTCCCACAGGCAACTGAACCAAATCCCAAGTATTTTTATTTACCAAGGAATCCATTTCTTCTTTCATGCCTTGCTCCCACTTCCTTTTGGTGTCTACATGCATTGCCTCTTCATAACATTCTAGTTCACCAAAATCAGTCAACAATAAATAATACAATGAAGGAGAGTATCGTTCAAGGGGTATACTTAACCTGGTATATTTTCTAACAACACTTGTAGGTGTTTGAGGTACCTGTTGCTCCCGTTGTTGTACATTTTGATTTTCTGGTTCCTTTGGAATCTCTTTTTCAGTGATCTCATCAATCACTGTGTATTCTTGTTTTTCTTTTTCCTGTCTCTTTCCCTGCAACTGATCTTTGTACATGACCTTCTCATTGAATATGACATCTCTACTCCTAATGATTTTGTTATTTTCATAATCCCATAAGCAATAACCAAAATCATAAACACCATATCCAATAAAGGTACACTTCTTGGATTTTTCCTCAAGCTTTGTTCTATTTTCTTTATCAATATGGACAAATGCTTCACAACCGAAAGTTTTCAAAAATGAATAGTTTACCTTTTTTCCTGTCCATTCCTCCTCTAGAATTCTACCATCTAAAGAGCTTGAAGGTCATCTGTTTATTAAGTAAACAACATTAAGTCCACTTTTACATAACTTAGTTGATTAGTAACCGTATTAAAATCATTTAAATGATTTGCAACAGACTCACCTTCTGACATCTTCATATTAAATAATCTCTTCATTAGAAATACCTTATTTGACACCGAGGGTTTTTCATACAATTTGGCTAGTGCGTCCATCAAACCCTTCGTTGTCTTTTCTTTGGAAATATTGAAAGCCACCGACGCTTCCAGGCTCAGCCATATCGTTCCTAGAGCCTTTCTTTCAAGAATCTCCCATTCTTCGTCCTTCGTAGCCACTGACTTCTTTGCTATTCCGCCCAATGGTAGGAATAGATCCTTTTGATATAAATAGTCTTCCATCTACATCTTCCATAACTGGTATTTTTTGCCATTAAATTTCTCGACCCTAAACTTTCCATCTTCCAACATTGCTCCCACTCGAACCAGGAACCCTCTTTTCTTGCGAGTTACCTTTCTCTTTGATACCAGTTGTCAGAAAAATAGGACCATGGAGAAATTAAATAAAACAAATGCGGAAACAAAACACATAAGATACACAATACAATAGAGACACATATTTACATGGTTCACCTAGTGTGGGCTATGTCCACCAGAGAAATTGCTAGGTCCTTCGTTTATTATTATCTAGCAAATGAAGGGATACAACCTACAACAAAACCCGCTGTAACTCTCACAGTATCTTATCTCAGAATACAATATTCACAATCCACCATAGCCGAAATACATTTACCTCATAAAAGAGAGTCGCCTTCTAGGGAAAAAAACCCTAACATAATTTCTATCGTTAGATATGCAGCCTTATAATGAACGGTCCAGATTTACAATGAAATTACAATATGCATTTACAAGGCAATTTTTCCTTCAGGGGTTTCTCCCTCAAACCCCTGCTTTGGGCCCGCTTTCCCCTAGACCCTCCAGCCGGGGGGATAGCCCCCCTGGACCTCGCAGAGGGGGTACCCCCCCTCTGCACTCCCCCGCGTGGAAGAGTGTACATGCTTTTGGGGTGTAAATACTTCATGGGGTATAAACATGGCTGAAAGTAAAAGACTTTTGAATCAGGAAGATAATCAGGCTCCACAACCAACATATAGTGTCTAAACTTTTGCAGTGCATATACCATTACTAAGCCTTCTCTTTCTGTATTATTGTATTTATGCTTCGAGTCTAACAATTTTATTCTTGCAAATGCTATATGATGGTCTAACTCTCCTACTCTTGGATGCACCATAATAGCTCCAAGTGTTATCATGATGGATCTATATGCACATGAAATGTCTTTTCCCAATCCAGGAATACTAGTATTGGTGTTGTTACCATCTTCTCTTTTAGAGTGTCCAACCCTTGCTGACAGTCCTCATTCCACTAAAATTTACCATCTTTCCTCAATAGTATCTCTATCGACGCAGTGATCTGTGCATACCATTTTATGAATTTTCTATAGTAGCATGTGTGTCCCAATGTTTCTCTCAACTAATGTACTGATTTCGGTGGTGGTAAAATGACAATCACTGCAATATTTGCAGGATCTACTAGAAAGCCTTGTTTGCACACTATATGGCCCAATAGTATCCCAAAAGGTGTCCCAAAGATGCACTTCTTGATAGTTAATGATATCTGACACTGCTTGCATCTTTCCAACATCAACCTTAATACCTCTACATGGTATTTCAATAGACTGTAGACTGTCCAATGATCCAGATATACCTCTAAAAACTGGTGGATGAATTCTTTGAATGCAACTATGACTACTCTTGAGAATATTTTTGGTGCATTATTTAGTCCAAAAGGAATGAATGTGTAATGGTAGGACCCCCATTCTGTGGCAAAAGTGCTCTTGTAAATGTCTCCTAGGGATATCTTGATATGATGGTAGCCTGAGAATCCATCTGTGAATGAGTATGCTTCCTGGCCTCCTACATTCTCTAATACCTCATCTGTGAAAGGGGTAGGGAAAGGGTCATGTAGGCAAGCATAATTCATCTTCCTCAGGTCGATACATATCCTTATCCCTCCCTGCTTATTCTCATGAACTACCATAGGGCTTACCCATTCAAATTCCTCCACTGGTTGTATGATTCCAACCTCCAACATTTTGTCAATTTCTTCTTTTACTTTCTTCTTATATATTCATCTAAGTCTATATGGTCATTGTCTGACTAATCTAGCCTCAGATTTGAGAGGTATATTCATCGCTCCTAGCTCTCCTACTTTTCCTTTCGTCTCTGTAAAGGTTGTTGGGAACAGATCACTATACTCGCGTAGTAACTCTGTTATTCTTTCTATTGTTTGCTCATCCCACTAGTCTCCAATGTTGGCCATTTTGGGATTCTTAGTTGTTCCAATGTTGAATTTCTTCACCTTGATCAGTGCAACAAACACTTGTGGTTATAGAGGTGGAATTTCCACCCCTCTTTCACCTTAAACTTTTGTAAACTAAATGTTGTGCAAGTCCTCTTCATCTGGTGCTTCTTCCTGCACATGGTAGCATGACAGTAGTTCTTTCACCGTTTGTGTATTCTATTGTTGATACTTTGTTATGAGTTCAACCTCTGGTTCTTGAATGAATATTACCCCTCTGATATGTTTGAGTGTTGAATCTATGTTGGGGTTCTCATGTTCAAATGAGAAAGTGACTGTAAAATTCTTCAATAACAATGTCCATTCTGCAGTGCCTCTACGCAGTTCCTAGTCTACATACCAATTTGTTGGAATCTCTTCCAATGTGTGAATAAAGTGATGAGGCCATTCTTTTGGTGGTGTCATTCTCCATAGTGTTCTACACTTCTCCAAGTGTTCTGTCGGTGTCCCCTATCTTTCATATCTCTACAGTTGATTGATTTTCTGTTTTGTGCCAAATCTCATGCACAATAATCACTTACATTGGTACCAGTCCTTTATTGTCTCTTTGAGCACACCCCACCATATTACAGGTGTTGCCTTGAGTGTTATGCCCAGAGATAATAGCCTCTGATTTACTAACACTTCATCTTTGTATCTTGTGAGCAATTCCTCTAAGTCATTCACCCCATGAAATCTGGGAGGTTCACTTATCTTTGTACCTACCCATCTTATGGTACTTAATTATCCTATAGGTTGTGCTTCATTAGTGTGATCCAGTGATGAAGGCATCTCGTACATTGGCATGTCCTGAGTATACTGTGTAGTTGATTTAGATGCAATTCCTAGCTTCAATAATTCTTTTTTGGCTTGCTTGAATATCTCTTTTTCATTCTGCGCATCAAAATGCTTTTGTGGTTCAATGTTCTTCTTTACCCATTGGTGTTGTGTTGGATCTTGTCTTATTGAATCATCCCCTATCTTAGCTCCTCTGTGCATAACTATGTTGATATTTATTCCATCATCCCTTGCTTCTGCAAAAATCCGTTAACATTCTGATTTTTCTAATTTCTCTTTTCCTGGATCTTCCCCAATAGTGTTGGGCAGTCTTCTGTGTCATGGTCGGATGCATGACAGTTCATACATGTCATAGGTGGAAGTGGACGTTCTCTTTCATAGTGTCTTGGTTGTTGACAGTTATGGCATACCATCAGTCCTCTGCCCCTTCCAAAGCCTCATATACCTCATCCTCCACCTCTGTAGCCAGCTCGATCTCCTTGCAGTGCATTGTACTGTGGCACCTAGTTATACTGTGCGAGATTATACTGTGGCTGCGCAGTATTGTACTACGGTTGTGCAATGTTATATTGTTGTGGCACGGTGTTAGATGGGGTTGGTACTTGGTTAAAATGTGGTGCATCTTACCCTGCCATCATATATGCCTTCACCCTATAGGTGTCTGATGTTCTTTCCCTCATTAGCTCCACTATCCTGCAATCTTTGTCATCATGGCCTACTGACTTGAAAAAGTTGCAATACGAAATCTTAGGCACTCTCTGGTATTTCTGCATCATTGGGCAGTGATATGGATCATGCCCCTATGTCTTACAAATATCACACTATAGTCCTCCTGATGGAAAAGTGTTTGGAAGTCCCATTTACATGTACTATGTGAATGTTGGGAATTCGTTCTTGTGGTGTCCTTCTATCCTACATGTGGTACACCAAACAAATTCTCGTTTGTCCTTACTCATGTTTTGGTTTAATGGAAATGTTAGATTCTTCAAGTCTTCCTTGATCTCCTCTATTTATGGATCTGTCTTCTGATATTGGTTCTCTTATAGTTGCAAGGCTTCCTACAGAGCCTCTGCCTAGGTCTAAAACTTCTACTGTCTCAAGAGGTATTTCAAATGCGGTAGTAGTGAATTGACAAATAGATGCCTATGCTTCATATTTTTCATGACATACTTCAACTCTCCCTTCAATCGTTTGAATCTCCGGTCTATCTCCCAGACATATTCTCCTGGTTTCTGCCTGATCTCTATCATCTCATTCATGTATTGATCCTCTGAGTTGGGCTTCTGGAATTCATTTATAAACAACTTCTTGATATCCGACCTGATACCTGATACCTTCCGACCTGCCTTCATCGACCAAAGACCTGGTCTTCATCGACTTGATTGAGACCTTGATTGATGCCGCCCGGATGGATCTCTCTTACCTGGATCTATTTACTTGACATATCCCCAATCGTTATGGTTGTTCCTGGTGGACTATTTGCAGCTAAGCTCATGTACCAATCCAGTGCATGATCTTTTAGCGTGATGGATAATTGTGCAAGTTTGTTATCCTCATCTGTGGTTTTCTTTTCTTCCCAGATGTTTTCATAGATATACAAGTGCTTCTCAGGGTCCTTCGATGCCTCTCCCTTGAATTCTGGTAACATGAAGGTGGGATCATGTCCTACCATCCTGAATGTTGAACTACTACCTATGTGTGGTGTAGATCCCTCACTACTGCTTCCTGAACTGGCTCCCCCAGTTGTTTCTCCCTATGTATATGTACTTCCTGATGCATTTCTTCCATTGAAATTCGGTTGTCTAAATGGTGGTGTTCTTTCTGGTGTATTAGTCGCACATGGGTTTATGGGTTCCACACTGAGACTGATATGGATAGGAGTTATGCCTCTAGTTTCTACTCTTGGACCTCTTGTCTTCCTTTCATATGTCGTGCGTAGGATTTCCTCAATATTCTCCATAGCCAAAGATCCTCTACCTATTCTTCATCACTTGCCAAGCCTTCCCTCGTGGCTATGACTCTCTTCTTATTGTTTATCTTATATTGGTAGGGTACTCCACTGCGTGTTCTTCCAGCTATTTCCATGATCTAATTGATCTGGTATTCCTCCATCATGATTGGATCCAAGGCCTCCTCCTTCTTTCCTTTATCCATCTCTTCATCAATTTCTCCATCTCTTGTCAGTGATTCCCCCCTTCCCCCATGCATGCAGGGAAGTTTAGTTGTCTGAGGCAATTTTCATTACACCTTTGTTAGACAATAACATCTTGATGAAAGTGTACAATGATCTGATATACCTACCTTGAGGTGTTGGAAATATTGTCATTGATGGAAAAGGATGAGACAATGGAAGAACAAGAGTTTTCATGTAAGAAAATCAGTGTATGGTTGAGTTTTGGATGGGCGCGTATGAACGCAGAGAGGGAGAACAGATCCAAGCCGTAGGATCTGAGAAGAAAACCCGACAGCCGTCAGATCTATAAGAGTCGTGCAGGGGTTAAGTCCTACTTTGCAGAGGAGAAATCTCGGACAAGTCATCGAGATATTGGAAATAGATTCCTAGCCGTTGATCTAGGCAGGACACGCGTCAGCATTCTGGTGAGGCATTGGGATATTGGCCATTGGGAAATCGGGGATCCCGGTGACAAGTGAGTCGAGACATCTAAAGTCTCGAAATCCTGGAGGAATAGGGACCATCCATCTGCGAGGACAAGTGGCAAAGGATCGGGCGTCGTCGGAGCATTGCTCATTGGAGAATCAGGAATCAGAGTTTCACGAGTCCCATGATCAATTACAACAGAAACCCCAAAATTGCGATGAAAGAAATCCCGACTGAACCTGAACCGTCGGATCAACATGTGATCTAGACCGTTGATCCAACTCACGACAGCAGACCACGTCAGCAAGGGACACGTGGCACAACCAGGTAATGACAGGTGTCAGGCAGATTCAAAACTTCAAGAACATGAAAGTCACGAATCAGAGTGACACGTGGAAATATTTAACACGTGTCAAACCATGAGTGACGTCAACAGAGTATCGGGGATCGGGGATCGGAACTTTGGAATGTCAAAATCTCTTGACAACGAAAACCCCGAAATCACGATACGCGATATCCCGATAGGAGAGTCGTGTGGGCCACAGGTGGAACTAGTGGTGGACATGTGTCGGCAACCTGGGAATCGTCGGCATCAGGATATCGGAGATCCCGGGAACAAGGAGTTCGTGCACTTTGAAGTCGCGAACTGCGAAACCCCTATCAGTGGGGGCCAACTGTCAGTATGAAAGGAGCGTCGGGATTTGGACGATCGGCAAATCGGTATTCCCGTGAATGAAGGATCGGAGAGGAAAACCCGATGCGGAATCTGAGCCGTCCATTCAGTGGGGCACGTGTCAAGAGCTCGGAGGAAGTCAGGGAACGACAAATCGCAAACTCAAGAGGCAAAGAAACTATTACACCAAGAATGCTGAAAACCCGAAAGGCGCGCGTATGTTTAATTCAAATTTTTACAGAGCTATAAATATGGACCCAGAGTAATAGGGATCTGTGGGAGTGTTGAATGTTTCTGACCCATGGTCTTAAGAAGGGATCGATGCGCTTTTATACGGTAGATCTGCAAGCAAGGAGAGCGGTAAGGATGTTGATTGGTTGCAGAGGCCTTTTTGCAAGAGGTGGTGGCCAGTTTCTGATAGTAGGGACATCTACAGGTCGTTGAGGTCATTTGTGCAGGCGACAGAAAAGTTTGAAGTGGGAGGAACCTCATTGTAGCAGTTGAGTGGCAGATCTACAATGAATCTGGGTAAGTTACTATAGATCTGAACTGCTCAAGCAACACATATTATTACTGATCTAGTGTGAAAATTGATGAAACGTGGTCAGTAGTGAGTCTGAGGGTTAAAGCCTTCAGTAGAAGCATCCTACCAGTAGAAACTGGTGTTATCTTTAGGGGGTTGAAGCTCCCTTCCAGGAAAGGCTGGTAAACGAGAGAAGGTTGGAGCCTTCTGCAGGTAGAATCCTGCATACTAGTATGAGTCTGCACTAGTACAAGGTTGTAACACGTTTTCTTAATAATAATTATTGAAGACAGAGACAACAACAGCGATGGTTTTCTCCCGATTTGGGTTTCCGCCTTAAATCCTCGTGTTCATGTGTCTTACTCATGTGTGTTGGTTTATTCATTATCTACTGCACTGAATTACTGCTTAATAGACATCTGATGAATGAAGAAATTCATAATAAGATCTCTGAATGCACTCTTGTTTTCTTAAGACGACACAATAGCTAGTTTCTATAAAGTAGCCTAAGATTCTCAGTGAAAGAAAAGAGAAAACTAATTGGTTGCTCTAAATACTGATTCACCCCCCCCCCTCTCAGTATTTCTCAACAATTGGTATCAGAGCTAGGTCCTTCTGAAAAGGCTTAGCCGCTAGAAGGAAGATCAATCAAAATGAGCAATCAAGACGGATTAGCATCTATCAGGCCTCCACTCTTCAATGGAAACAATTTAATCTTCTGGAAAACAAGGATGAGATCTTATCTTCAGTCTCTGGGAGCAGATGTATGGGCTATTGTTGAAGGAGGATATCAATATCCATCTGCAGTAACAACAGATCCAAAAGAAAGAAAAACCTACGAAACAAATGCAAAAGCAGACAATGCTCCGTTAGGAAGTCTAACTGAATCAGAATTTTTCAAAGTCATGCAGTTGAACATAGCAAAGGACATATGGGACAAAATCATTCTGAGTTATGAAGGCGATGCAAAGGTGAAAAGTGCTAAACTGCAAACTCTCAGAATTCAATATGAGAATCTTAAAATGAATAATGAGGAAAGCATTGCAAATTTCTTTTTTTGTCTTGATGATATTGTAAATCGCATGAGAAATCTGGGAGAAACAATAACCGAATCTACTTTGGTGGAAATTTTTTTAAGATCTCTAACTGCAAAATTTGAGTCAAAAGTATCAGCTCTTGAAGAAAAGCAAGATCTACAAAATCTTACTGTGGTACAACTACATGGCATACTAACTGCTTATGAAATGAGAAGAGGAGGACCATCTGAAGTCAAAGAAGCAGTCTTTAGAACTTCTACAAAAGGAAAGGAAGTACAAATAACAGAAGGACCAGGGTATATCTCAGAGGAAGATGAGATAAACTTCGTAAGGAAACTTCAAACTGGGACAGGATGGTTCAGAGGTAAGCTTCCTTTCAAATGTTTTGATTGTGGAAGAGTTGGTCATTATGCTACTAAGTGTCCTTATAAAGAA
>ML777463.1:166480-179921 GCA_009831015.1 Picea engelmannii | reverse complement strand
CAGTTATTGGATGATAATGCTTCATTGATATAACACTTGGATTATATAGTTAAAAATGATTAAATTGCTCTATTACTGATTCACCCCCCCTCTCAGTAATCCAACATTTGACTAATCCAAGTCATTGGGTTAGGGTTTTGGATGCCATTGGCTCCTATATGTATATTGTATTGTACACAATGTATCACTATGAATGAATATAGAATATACTGGTTTTCTCGGTTTGGGTTTCCAGGGGAAAAGTCTCTGTGTAATGTTTGTATTTTCCATGGTATCTTTTCTATTCTTTTACTGAAAATTTGTTTGCAGCAAATATTGTACAAGGTTAAAATCTACAAACCATACAATGAAAAATGACCCAATGCATTGTTTCTAGCAATGATATAATGCACAAAAATTTGTTGCCTTGATTTAAAAAATGATACAATGAAAAATTATTAGGTGAATCAAATATTAGAAAATAAAATTACAATGAAATGGATTTACCAATATAATAAAATTCAATTATAAAATTTGTATATTTTAACAAAGAAAATTATGTAATTAAGGTTTATGAAATTTATTTTATTTTATTATTGGAAATATATTATTGTTCCATCTTAACTTGGGTTCTATCAAGAGTTTAGATGGATCAAATAAATGGAGATGAAAGCTCCCTTATGTTTTGGTCCCTAAAAAAAGTTGCACCACCAAGGATTTGACCTATATAGAAGCTAATATATTCAGAATTAAAATGAATCTTGTATCACTCTCATCGAGGAGCATGTTCTCTCTACACCTAACCATAAAACATCGTGTATAGGAAAATACTATATTCTAGGGATGATTTTAGGGGATAAATTTCTCTCATGGGTTAATTTTCCATGTTTTTCACCAAAAAGGGTTCTCTATTCTAAAATGATTCGCCCAAATTCTATAGGATAAAATTATTTTACCTTAAAAATCGCCAAAATTTTATACAAACTATATAAAATCCTTAGAAATTTGAATATTTTGACAAAAATATTGTCAAACATTTTATATTTGGCATATGAAGGATTAGTAAGATTCGCCAAGGTTTCTACATTTTAAAATAAATTTCCATCCTTAAAATAATCCCTGCTCTATTCTCTACTACTTGAATATGAAATGTTACTTATAAAATAATACACTCGCAAGCAAGGGTTCTTGCAAAATTCCATTGATTTGAATTGGATCCTTGCCAAGAGAAACTCTTTCTAAAGTTTGTAATAAGCATTTAATTGTTTTTGGAAAAGTTGAGAAAATGTTCAAAATTCCCTTGGAAGTTGAAATGAAACATTGCAATGGTTGGCCTTCCAAGGCATCTCATTAAAAGTGAAGGAAATGATGAAGAAGAGCATTGAATGGAATAAAGAAGAGGAAATGGAGAAAGGTAGTAGCAGAGATGAGAGCTCAAGGAAGAAGTCTACTTGACGATCGAAGGAGAAGAAGGAGTTGAGCCTATCCCACGATGAGTGAATATTGTTGTTGATCCATGGGTAATATGAAAATTTCCTTCCAATGAGTAATGATACAATAAATCTATGTATATCTGACCCCTTTGTGATCATTTTCCTTCTTAATAAAATCCCCAATCAATCTTTGCAAGCTAGAAAGCATCATTATGACAAGTATACTTTGAACAAGTATCTTTGCAAGCTTCTTCATTTCATGTGAAAAATAATTTGAACAAGTACATTTGACTAATGAGCTTGTGAACCCATCACATCAACTTCATGATAGTGCATGATGGATTGCATAGGTGCAATGTGAGTGAAAATTAGAAGTTGATATAGAACAATATGTTGAGTCAAAACATGTACACATTTGATGGATGTATCTATCATTAGTCCAATGGTACCTCATTATTAGAGGTTATTAGTAGAATAGATATACTTGGCATGACTTCTACCTATTTTAATTGTAGAGACCTCATTTAATTTTATTCTGCAAAGAATGGATAGTCCATAGGCCTACCATTTACAGATCATAAGGAATCAAAGAAGGTTCATTAGACACCTTGAAGTAGTTGTCATGGGAAAAAACTTGAAGAGGGATAATTTGGAAGAGTTGAGAGACTTCAACAAATAGATACAAGAGGAAAGTTGGTATTAGATATGGAAGGAAAATGACATGTAAAAATAACTTTCCAAATTCAAAGACTCCTTCACCACCATGAAGAAAGAATTAGATAGGAGTAGGTTGCAACTCTTGTAATTGGAGGAAAAATCCACCCAGCTACATAATTTGAAAGATGAGAGGTTCACTGAAGTGACTACTATACTACACTTGTCTTTGGCAATGAAGGAAGAGGCATTGGAGGAGCTTTAATAAGTTTTACAAGAGACCAAGAAAACCATTTATATTTCCATTGTGGAAGCCAACACCATGACATAGTCAAGCATTGAAAACTCACATTTCAAGACCCTTCCTCAAGAGACCTTCAGTGACTTTGAAAAACACACTAGAGGCATCGGTTCCAATCTCATGAGAAAAATGGGCTACGATGGCCAAGGTCTAGGAAATTAAGTCCAAGGGATTATGATCCCCATTGTAACTCAATAGAAGCCCAAGCATGAAGGCCTAGGATTAAGTGGAAAATAAGTGAGCAAAAGTTCATCTCAAACCACCTTCATCGAGGCAAGAGGAACTGGAAAAGAAGTCATTCCCATGGAGGAAAAGGTAGTTGGAAAAGGAGTTTGTAGTGAGCCACTCAAATATTCTTGTAGAGGATTGGAAGAGGGAATAAAATAGATGATTTCTCCATCTATATCCACTCCAACTCCTAGGGGACTAAGCAATCAAGCTACAAAGCATCATCACAAACCAAAAATTTATGACATAGTATCTTTGGTTTGTTTCTACTGCAACAAAAGGGGTCATAAGGATAGTGATTGTTGGTAATTTAGAAATCCAAGCAACCTATGCAAGAAATATTGCTAGTATTGTCAAATCATGAAGATGGGTAACACTTTTGCTTGTTTTCTGACAATTTTTTTTTTTTAACAAGTTCTTCAACTTCCGGTAAACAAAAGTATTTTTTTTATTTAGAATTTTACTTTACTGTAAAAACAAAACTTGTGAAGAATTTTGTTAGATTTATACTCACTATTTTTCAATTTTTTTTTATTGATATTTGATATGTCAATTTGTCAATTGTTTGACAGTATGTTCCTTAAAAATGAAGGGAAAGATAATGAGTTATTTTGCCCCCAACAATGTATCCATTATTAAACTTTTGTTTTTGAAAAATGAAATATACTGCAAAAATCTACAAAGACTCTATTTTGTGATGACTATATTTTTGAATCTAACGGATGAATATTCTAATTTCTAGAATTTTTTGAAGTTGACCAATCTGAAAAAGTTAGATATTTTAAACACATGTTTTCCCCCACCATGTATCTATCTTAATTTTTACTTAAAAGTAAAATCTAAAAATACCCTTTTGAAGAGAACAGTTTAAAGATTATGAATATAAATTTTCCATAATTTTCCACTATGTATTTTTAGAGATATGGATTTTTCATTTCACCTAATCATAATCTCACATAAAAGTATTATGGAGTGATTTTTTTATAAAACTAAATAAAAATAGATAAAAACAATGAAAATGAAAACAAATTATATCCAATGAAAGTAGATTCAATTTTGAAAATGTTGGTATCAATTATGAAACTAGATTTTGAGTATTTGTAGGAGTCTGCTACCTCCAAAGATCAAGTAAGCTAGAGAGAATTTGCAGTTTCCTGCAAACAGTCCCATTTTCAGGTTTTTGGCCGAAATATTCTTTCGTCCGAAACATAGTTTTTAACGGAATCCATTAAAAATAAAACTTTCAGCCGAAAAGTATTTAGACCGAAATATTCTTACCACAGGAAAAAAAAATCATCTAAAAAATATTGTACAAGAATTTCGAGGGTGTCGTTAGGGAATCGTTCAATTTGACGTGCAAATTTTCGGTTGAAAAATGTTTCGGCCGAAAAAATTCTTAGCAACATTTTTTCGGCTGAAAAAATGCTACTACGAATTTTGGAGACCCGATTCTCACAAAAGTGTTACCCAACTTCATAATTTTACCCAATACTATATATTGAGTAGACATTGGGAAGCCAAATGCTGGAGGCTTGACCTATAACTCCATCCCAAGAACTAAAAATCCAAAAAGAAATCTTAGAGAGTCAAGGTCAAGGGGAAAGAAGAGCTGCTAGCACTTGCAACCCAATGAGTATTAGTTGTCCAATGATCTCTTCCACTAGAAAATGTCATCTCTATCCATGAGATGGATATCAAGCTTATGCCAAAGCCATCTCCTATTCATCTCTTATGTTCCATCTTGCAATGGAGGCACCCTTTCATCTTGGAGATTTTTCAGAAGATGATTGAAGGTAGAGAAAAGAAGATTGAAGGGACTTGAAACTTTTGGGGACCAAAATCGAACAAATGGGGAGGTTTGATCTGAATTGGATCCTCACAAAAAAAAAAAACACTCTTTGTAAACTTTGTAATAAGCATTTAATTATTTTTAACAAAGTTGAGAAAATGTTCAAAATTCCCTTGGAAGTTGAAATGAACTATAGTGATGGTTGGCCTTCGAAAGAAGCCCATTAAAAATGAAGGTTGTGATGAAGAAGAGAATTGAATGGAACATAGGGGAGGAAATGAAGAAGGGAAGTAGTAGAGATGAGATCTCAAGGAAGTAGTCTTGTTGATGAGAGGAGAATAAATCATTGAGTCTATCCCACAATGAGTGAAGTTTGTTGTTGAAACATTGGCATATGAAAATTTCCTGCTAGTGAGTAACAATCAATAAATCTATGTATAGCTCACCCTTTTGTAAACAATTTCATGCTCAATAAAATCCCCAATCAATTTGGTTTTCTATTTGAATTTCTAGGGTGAAAAAACTCTATCTTATGATGCAAATTCATTGTCTTCTGATTGAATTCTTTATTGCTCCCTTCTGTTGGTGAATTTATGTGTGGACATCATTAGAAGAAATGCAATTCATCAATCATATGCATTGTTGCCTTACAAATACAGTGTCTTTATCTATTGCAAATTTCCAAACTAATGATTAATTTCAATTTTCATATTCCCAATCCATTTTTGGTTCACCACAATAGTATAATTTATTTGCTAGCTTTAGTTAATTTTTTATTAGATCGATCCTCTTTCACATATAGCATTATTGTCCACTTGATTGATGGGTTAAATCCTTTGAATAATTTTTGTGTAAACCATGCTACAACATCCATCTAGAAGGTATCCTTTGTGTTAATTCGTAGAGGCATTTGACTATAGAATTTATAAAAAAAAGCGCTCAAGAGTGCATTGTCTCTCACCTACAGAGTTACAAAAAAATGCTCAAGAGTGCTTAAGCGACTTGGATGCATTGATTTTGATGGTGTGGTGCAACTAAAAGGTCAGGTTGTGTGTCTCATCCATAAAGGAGATGAAATTCTTGTAATGGAATTGATGTTCAATGGCACATTCAATGAGTTGGATCATCATCAAATAGCAGCACTTGCAAGTTGCTTCATTCCATGTGAAAAATCATCTTAACAAGTACATTTAATTAATGAGCATTCAATGAGTTGGATCATCATCAAATAGCAGCACTTGCAAGTTGCTTCATTCCATGTGAAAAATCATCTTAACAAGTACATTTAACTAATGAGCTTGTGAATCCATTGCATCAACTTCAAGATAATGGGAAATAGATTGCATAGGTGCAATGCGAGTGCAAGTTAGAAGTTGATATAGAGTGGTATGTTGAGTCAACAACCCATCTACATTTGATGGATGTCATCTACCATTGTCATTTTTAGAGGTTATAAGTAGATATATTTGACATGACCTCACCTATTTATTAATTGCAAAGACCTCATTTAATTTAGTAAACCACATAGTACAATGATGATAAACCACCCAAAAAAATATCATAATCCTAAAACGTTTAACCCTAATTAAACATATTAGGGTAATTTTTTTGCTATAATTGATGACTGGATTTTTTTTAACCATCGACTTTGACACTCAAAATGATTTACGAGGAGCACAAATATTGTTCACAGCTGCAGTCTGCATTCTTGTAACTATCAATAATTGTGAAAGACATTACTGTGCATTACTCATCCATCCATGTGTATAACTTTAAATCCAACGAGGTCCATACCAGCATGATAGTAGAGTGCCCTCCTCCAATGTCATTTGAGATTTTTTTTCACCAAATCACACGTTACCCCTTCGTCCAGTTTCTTCTGCAACACACTCTCCTCTCCAGTCATGACTTTCTTATTTCCCAATCACTACGTCATAATCGATAATGGATATTCCTTTACCATGAACGTTTCCTGTTACTGAAAACTCACTATCACTCTCTTTTCTGTCATGACTTGTTTATTTCCCAATCACTACGTCACAATTAATCAATCCTTTACCCTGAACGTTTCCTATCAGTGAAAACTCACTGTCATTCTCTTTCAATTTGAGCACACATGAAAATTTCTCAATTAAAATAATGAAACATGTCTGGCTCAATTAAAATTTTACACAATGGCTTATTAAACAATGAAACATGTCTGACTCAATCAAAATTTTACTACATTGGCTTATTAAACAACGAAACATGTCTGACTCAATTGGTTCCTGCTTGTTAAATTTTTTGTTTGGGCGATTCATTCATATACAATTTCACCATGTCTATCATTACAGATTTGACCAAAGTGAGAGGCTGATATTGATTCCTTCTTCACCACGTCTACTATCCTAACAGATTTAATCAAATTCAAAATTGTATATTAATTCCTGCTCCTTGAATTTTTGTTTTGGCGATTCGACCATATACAATTTCACCATGTTTATTGTGACACGTTCATTGAAATTCAAGAGTTAATTTATCAGGCTATCAGCAACCAGTCAATTTTATAGAACCAGATTTTGTGTAATCATAGGATGTTGGAGTATATGTTTGTTTAACTTTCAAGGTTTTCCAGTAGACATTCCACTCATTATTAAAATAAAAAATAAGATATAAACTTCTACTCTTTCGAGTGGACATTTCACTTATCATCAAAAACAAAATATAAGATGAAACTTATTTTATACTTGATGATGGGTGGAGTGTACACTACAAACTTTAAACTTTTCAAAATCTATTTACAGAATTAAACTCCAAAATAATTATACAACAAAATCATAAAATGGTTCATATAACATAAAATGAAAACATGTGATAAACCAAACCACCATTTGCTGATTCAATTATTTATACATACATCAAACTTCAATATTTTTAATTTCCAATCACATATAATCCTTTTATCCAACTTCAACTTATTTAATTTCCAATCAAATATAATCCTTTTTATAAGAATAAACTTATCTGATTTCCAATCACACTTGACCCTTTTGACAATAATAATGAAAAGATATATCTCATTAGACATAAATATATGTTAAAAAATTACAGAATATAATTTAACTTTCACTGGAAAGACAGAAGAGGAAGCTCTTAATTTCATGGCCACTTGCCTTGCAATATTGTATTGCATTATCAGCAAATATTTTACACATGTTATCTTTTTATTTAAGAAAATAAACTACACGAGCAGCCCCCCGATAAAAGTGATCCCAGTGGATGGCAACCATTTAGAACCAGAGATGAATTGAGCCACTGTGAATGGATAAACTTGATCGGCCGTTTTGAAAACCCTGTAACCAGGCCATGTTACTCGCTTCACAAGCCCTGCGCCAGGCCCACTGTTCATATATTCGCCATAATATAAGGTATTCAATGCAAAATCTCCATACCATTCCAACCACCCAGCAGGATCAATGATATCGTCTAAAAATGTTTGCAAGTAAACCGTTCGCGAATACAATTTCCATGGCCTCCCGAGGTAAGCGCGATACGAGGCCTTGACGGGAACAAGATCAATTGCTGCTGTCACTTTGCAGTCATGGATGGAGATGCCGGTGTTTTGGTTGGGATCCTTCCTGCCCTGAGCAGTAACTGTTATCTTCTCATTCGGCATGGGTTTTCTGGCGAACATGGTACACTTCTGTAAGACCACGGCTGCATTGCCAAAGATGAAATCTACTGTGCCATAGATGTCACATTCTCTGTAAAATTGACGAAGAGAATGTACATAAAGTGTGTCCTGGTAACCGATAATACTGCAACGGTAAATGGCTGAAAAATCCGCTCCCACTCTGAGAGCCACGGCTTGATGCTTGTCCTGCCCAGCGTTGTTCAAGAATGTCATGTCGCGTGCAATGAATCCTGTACCAGATGCAGCTGCTTTGCATTCACCAATCACCATTTGTTAATAATCATTATTCATGCAATGACTAATGGGAGACAATGAAATCTTGAAATCTTAAGGCAGTGTTCATATATATAATATATAATCATTATTCATGCAATGACTAATGGGAGACAATGAAATCTTGAAATCTTAAGGCAGTGTTCATATATATAATATATTTCAAGCTAGGTTGAGCTTAAGTATGGCTACTTAATCCTAATGTTGGATGAAAAAGATATATCTTTGAGTGGGATGCTGTCACTAGAATTGTGCGAGACTGAATTATTCATCCTGGGATGCTGTCACTAGAATTGTGTGACATTGAACTATTCATCCTGGGATGCTGTCACTAGAATTGTGGGATGCTGTCACTAGAATTGTGTGACATTGAACTATTCATCGTGGGATGCTGTCACTAGAATTCATTGTTTCATTGTGGGATGCTGTCACTAGAATTGTGTGAGACTGAACTATTGAATTGTGTGAGACTGAACTATTCATCGTAGAATGCTGTCACTAGAATTGTGAGAGAGTGAACTATTCATCAAACAGTTTTATTTTCCATAAATGACTCCCACTCTCAACCTCTCCACAAAATACAATCTCCAAAATATTATATATATATATATATATGTGGGGCTGTTGTGAGAGTTCATTGCTTATCCAATTGGAATATAACATACAAACTGCAAAGAATAAAATAAAGTAAAATTTCATTAAATACAATTTATTTTTACATATATACTTTCCTTGCTGAAGGATATATACTTTTCTTTTTGAAGCATCTAAAAAAGTATATATCTTATGATATACTATATGCTGGACATTGATTGTGGAGTGTTCATTGACAGTCGAATCTTAAAATTACATGTAAAATTCTTAATTTGTAGAAAAAATGCTGTACATTGTTAGCAGACAATCCAACACTTTTTTTTTTTCTCAAAAATCCTTGAAACTATAAATGAAGTCACTCTGTGCAACACTGAGTTCTTATCTTTGAAACTATAAATGAAGTCACTCTGTGCAACACCGAGTTCTTATCGATTGCGAAGTCTATAAAGAAAAAAAAAATGTAACTTATTTATTGCAACACTGGGGACTGTTTCTGGACAGCGAAATAATCTTAAAACAGTATGCAGAAAGATTTAAAGATTAAATAAACTTACTCAATATAACACTGCAGAATTCTTATTGCTTATTGATTGTGAAATCTTAAAAGAATATGCAGAATGAATTCAAAGGGTAAACAGATGAAGTTTGAGTTAGTGAAAACAGACAGGTTCCAAAACAGTACATTACCGAAAGTTGCAGAACGAAAGGTACTGGAGCCATCAGCTACATTTCTGCCTGCTGCAACAACAGTTTTTTGAATTCCATCCCCAACGATCATGATATTGGTCTTCTTCCTTGAAACAGTGACATTTTCATAATACACCCCGGCTTTCACATAGATTACATATCGCTTACTGGTTAGCTGGGAAGGTGCATCCTTGAGAGCATCGACTATGCTCTTATACTTGCCACTCCCGTCCTTGGCCACAACAGCATCTGGTTGCATAGCTGCAACGGGCAGTTGCAGAAGTCGGCGATCTCGGGCCGATAACCACAGAGGGAATTCATGCTGCCCTCCTTGAACTAACCCGTACTGATCATAGAATTCTTGATTCAGATCAGCATTGTTCATTTCTTCCCCTCCCTCTGCCAAAAGACGTCGCCTGTTGCTTGGAGGAGATGGAACTGTAAAATTGTTTGTCTGTACATGATAATTATGACCTTCAAGAGCACCAATGTCGGAGCTGGTGTTACAGAACAAGATCTGGAACATGGCCAGAGAATTGCTGACCAATTCCGCTAAATTCGTAGACTCTTCCTCGATTTGGGCCTTAACGCTAAAATTGCTAAGCTGGCTGGCTCCTCCAGCACCTGCAAGTTTGAAACCCTCCAGGCATGTGTCCTGGTTTGTGAGAGCTGCGCTGAGCCAAGTGTTCACATCTGCAATGTGGGCTTTTATTGATTTGGGATTTTTCGACATCGCTTGCATTTTGACAGAGGAAGCGCTGAGATGATAGATGGTGTCTTGGAGAAGCTCCACACAATCTTCATAGGCAACGAGTTCTCTGTGCCCCATCTTCCCATCATGGGCTGAAATGTTCACAGAGATAACTTGGTATGCTTGCTGTACTCGATCCATGGTCACATTGAGTGTAATATGAGCAAGATCCTTGGGCTCCCGCAATTGCGCCCCACCCTGGTAAGTGACCAGAGTTGACATGCATAGCTGAGGATACAATGTTTTACGGCAGGCCGTATCGATTGCCTTGGATTTCCAACCTCCTGCAGCGTTGGCAGCCCCATTGGAGTCTGGGCCGGATCTCGTCCTCCTCTTGCTGCCAACGACCAAAATCCCAACTGTAACAGACACGAGCGCAGCAGCTATAATCAATGCACACAGTGTAAAGACAATGATTACTAATTTTCTTCTCTTTGCCTTAGTGTTCCTGGCTGCCTCCAGGGCCCGGGCTTCCTCTGATAACCTACCGTAGCCTCGTAAAGGACAGGCGGGCCTCATTATCGAAAAACAGAAAGGACGTTCAAAAGGTGCAATATCTTAAATCTCATATGAACTCAGCTACGTCTTCAAATCTCCTCCTGCAATTCAGATTTCTCCATTAAAAAACCAAGACCTTCTGCAATTCAGATTTTTTTTAACTAGAAAACCAATATTTCTCAGATTTCTAAATGAATGAATGTCGTTTTTGAAACTGTGAAGAATGTCACCTCCGTCCAACTTTTTTTTCTTTCGGTCGAATATGAATCGGTTGTCTCCATCCACTGTTCATACGTTAAAGTATGTCCGTATTTCATTATTCAGTAGGGACTGTAGGCGTACCTTGATATATATGTTTCTGATGGCGATTAAAGCTTTATTGTANTTTTTTTTCTTTCGGTCGAATATGAATCGGTTGTCTCCATCCACTGTTCATACGTTAAAGTATGTCCGTATTTCATTATTCAGTAGGGACTGTAGGCGTACCTTGATATATATGTTTCTGATGGCGATTAAAGCTTTATTGTATCTTATCCCTCATCTTTACTGTATTTTTTAATTTTTTTTTCTGTTATTGATGGAGAATATGAAGTTGTAAACATCTGTTCTGCATGAGAAGCTAAAGTTGCTGGGACTATTCAAAGATGCTCAATACAAAGTATTTTATTTTTTTATGGTCTTGTTTATTATTCTTCATATGCATGCTATAGATATGACAGTTGTAATTTTTGAGATTCTAGAGATGCATTATTTCACTCATAGGTTTTAAGTATTTGAGATTCTAAACAGAAAGTATTTTACTTTTCCACTGTTTACAGTCTGGCTTATTCTTCTTATACATGCAACAATAAAAGTGTTGCCCCCACCTTTAACTTTAGTTTAATTCTGGCAAGGTATAAGCACATCTGTTGCAAAAGTGTTACTCCACCTTTGTCTTTGGTTTCTTCATCTTGGCTTTTCTATTTCTATTTGAGAAAGTGAGAAAGTGTTAATTACAAGTTTTTCTTTAATGTTTTGATACTTTGTTACTTAAGTTTTATTGAAAAATTGTATATAAAATATTAAATATAGTAATCTTCCTATATCAATTTTGTTATTGATATGAATGTATATAATGTAAACTTGTGTAAATTATTTTTTATTATATATATTATAAATTATAAATTTTTATAATTGAGAAATGATTTTTTATAAAAAAAAAAAAAGAGAAAGATAATTTTCATTATAAATTTATTAATTATAATAACATTTTATTAAATTACAAAAAATTAATTTATTATAAAAAAATCTATTTAATATATTAATATTTTATATTTTTAATATGAAAAAAATAAAAATTAAATAATTAAATTAATTATAATTAAAATTAATTAATAAATTTGAAGTGAAGAAATTATATAATTGTAATGGTTATCAATTTAATTTTGATTTTCATTAACTAATAACATTTGAGGTGAAGAAATCATAAAATTTTAATGGTTATTAATTTATTTTTGATTCTCACAAAATAATAAATTTAAAGTGTATGTGGATAAATTTTGTAACATGAGATAATATAGTAAATGCATTTTAATAACATAGTTTTGGGCAATATTAGTCAACAAATTTGGATAGAATTTGTGATATGGATTTGATTATGTTTTTTAATAATCAATGATTTTTTAATGCATTTTTATATATTTAATGTTAAAGTATATTTATTTTAAATATAGATTTATTAAGAATTTAGAGGGATTAAAAAGAATTGATATGCAAACTTTTTTATGCTTAAAAGATAAAAAATGGATTTATGTTTGTGTATGTTTGATATTATGTAAATAGCACAAATCAATGATTAATGAAATCTCAATTTTACACTGTTTAAATCATTTTTTTAAATGCATAAATAGATTCAGCACCCTCAAAAACTCCATGATATCCCCAATATATAATCTTAACCACTAAAATATACAATTCTATCTATTTTTCTAAATTTCTGGCTAAATTTTGGACAAAACTCAACCAAAAAAAAGTTACGGAAAAGGGTAAAAACATGAACCATTGATATGGCCAATTGATTAAAAACATGAAAAAATGATACCAAATAAAATTACTCCTATTTCCTCATCTTTCAATAATTAATCTAATTTCATGTTTTATAGTGTTATTTCACTACATCCAAAGAGTTGTTAATTATTATTATTTAGAACTTATTATAATTATTATTAATATAATTATAAATTTCTAACAGATTTCTAAACAAATTTGAATTAAAAAACAGAGCAAAAATTATTAAAAAAGCCTAATAATTAGAGTACTCGCCATATAGTTCTAGATCTTCACGCTTATAAAGTAGATATGACAGGTAAGTGATCCAAGGATTAATCTAGGAGTAAGTTCGTCTTTCCCGACATGGTCAAAGAGTACGCTGAACAGAGGAAGAACTTGGAACTACATGGAATTATATAATAAACGGATAAAGTATCGAATTATTCAGTAAATGGATAATGGTAGACTTACCTTGATCTCGGGACTTGTATCTTCGGATAAAAAGGCTTCACGAAACACATAACGAGAGATTGCATCCTTGTACTTTTTTTTT
>ML777463.1:139167-166100 GCA_009831015.1 Picea engelmannii | reverse complement strand
TATTTGTACCCATCCCTATACGTACTCATACATGTACCAACCTTAATAATTTTATAAAATGTTGATTAGAGATATATAGGATTCCAATAATGCAAAGTGCTTGATCCCACTTTATTATTAATAAAGAGTTTCATTTGCAATTTCCAAACACTTTTATAAATAAAGAGTATCATTTGCAATTTCTAAATACTTCTTTTGACAACTAATAAGACAAGTTTAAGGTCAATCATGCTTTGTTATTTGTACCCATCCCTATACCTACTCATACATGTACCAACCTTAATTTTATAAAATGTTGATTAGAGATATATAGGATTCCAATAATGCAAAGTGCTTGATCCCACTTTATTATTAATAAAGAGTTTCATTTGCAATTTTCAAACACTTTTTCTGACAAATAAAGATAAGACAAGTTTGAGGGTTAACCATTCTACTCATCCCTATATCAACCTTGAATTTAATAAAATGTTGATTAGAGATATATAGCATCCCAATAGCCTCACTACCCAAGAAGGTCCAATTACCAAATCTGTCAACAACTTTAGGCACCACTATCCTAGGTGGCTTCCCCTCTTTTATTTACTTAGAAAAAATTAATGATTAACAAACTCTACAAAATACAAACAAATGGAGGGATAAATATGTCTTCAAATAAACTAGAGTTCTTACTCAACCAATCCCCCCAAGCAACAATGATAGGAAGAGCCTTATACGGTTTTAGAGAAACATTGTCACACCAATTCTTAAGATAGTCATTTATAAACAAACCTCTCCATAAATTTCCAATACCAATAGCACCTTCCACTTCCTTCCACAAAAATCCAATGTAAGAATATGGAAAAAATAAGTGTAAGGAAGATTCCTCACATAACTTTTGGAGAGCACATCTTCCAAGACCGTGCTAGCTTTTCTTAGGCATGAAGTCTCGTGTCGGAACTCTATCCCTTAAGCCACACAAATATCCTATATTTGAGAGGGCATTTAAATTTCTATATTTTTTTGAGCCACCAATGCTCCTCCAAGGCATCTTCCTCTTCTCTTATCACCTTATATCCTACTTCAAGAGTGTAACTACCACCAATAGTATTCTAAGATCGAACCAACTCATCACCCTGCACTTTTATCCTTACATGACTACACCTCAATACTGCTAAATAATCATTA
Organism: Picea engelmannii; assembly: GCA_009831015.1. Lineage (NCBI taxonomy): Eukaryota > Viridiplantae > Streptophyta > Pinopsida > Pinales > Pinaceae > Picea > Picea engelmannii. Next base: position 164,936 of record ML777463.1, on the reverse strand, counting down.
CACATATGAACTTCAAAATTATTCAATCCAAGCTTGTTCGAAGTCATCCAATATTACCTCCAAACTGTAGTTGAGTCTAGGTCAGCCACTTGAGATAGGAAAATTATTCCCCCCATCTCTAGGGAAGAGACCATATTTCTAGAAAGAACATAGTTTTCTCCACACCCCAACCAAGGATCCTCCCCCAACCTCATTCTAGTCTCATTCCTAACCTTCCAAACTAACCAATTTCCTATGAAGAGGAAGGAAAAAAAACTACCTTCCATATGACTGAGACATTTTGCAAAATATTTGATAGGAGCTCTAATCCATTCTTCTAGAAAAGGAGGTTCAATATACTTATGGTATACCATCTTACACCACAAAGCTCTTCCCTTCAATGATCGTCCAAATATTTTTATCTACCAAAGATTTTTTAAAGGCATGTACACTTTTTATACCCCAATTGATCTAGGTGGATATCGGTAGCCACCCACCTCTTCCAACTGGCTCACATACAGTTTTCATCTTGGTAGTTTTTTTCTAACCATTTGGATCCTAAACATATGGGGCCATTTTGAGGCCCTAAACAACATTTTTTGGGCTCACCACAGTCACACTGTAGATATATTCAGAGTGTGATTGAAACATGTGTATTCATTGGATAGACCTTTCCAATAGGCTATCGTGCACCTAAAACAAAGATCATATGCAAAAGTTACGACCCTGAGAAGTTGATGTACCAACTTGTTGGGTTGTTATATTATTTGCAGCGAAAGTCGAGTTGAAGTGAATTGACTGACGGTTGAAGTCGAGGTAGATTGACAACAGGTCGAAGTCGAGGTATATTGACAACAATTCAAAGGTCCAGGAAGTCGATCGGGTAAAGTCGAAGTCGAATATATCGATGACAAGTCAACTAACAAGAGGTCGAAGTGCGGGCGTGAGATAACTGAATAAAGACCGAATGAAGCCCGAATGGTAAACCCGACTTGGAGTCGACTGAAACAGAATCCCAGGATTTGTGGAATTTGTAGCCAATAATATGCATGGATATGTAACCAGTTTTGGGCGCTAATCTTTAGAGTTTTTCCTGTTGTAAAGCCTATAAAGAGGCGTGTTGTAAGGCCATAAAAGTTGTTGTTGTAAGGTAATTGTAGAATGCACTTATGCAGGTCAATGTATGTGTATGTGTAGGTTTATGGTCATCCATATGTAATCTAAATTGGCTACAGGGTTGTTCTTTCCCATGCAATAAGGTATGATGTTGACTGTGTCTTAGGTTTGGACCAAGGTTAGACATGTAACCTTTATTCGTATTGGATAAGACAACAAGAGAGAAAATTGATCAAAGGAATGTTGGTTTTCTCGGTTAAGGGTTTCCAGGGTAAAAATATCGGTGTATTGTGTGATTGCTTGTGTCATTTGCTTTCTTGATTAAATTCTTCTTCGCTTCTGCTAGGATTAGTGTGGAAGTGCCTTGCATTTCCTGACATGTGGTATCAGAGCTTAGGTTTTCCCTGACAAGCAAGTTATTAGAGCGGTGTAATGCTTTGGCGAGTATATCTGATCTTGATATGCAAATGTTGAATATGAGAACTAAACCCTAGGTACATTAAGAGTAGTAAGTCATAAATTGTTTTAAAGATTGTGGTAAAGAATGGAAAGCAATTCCAAAATAGAGATAGAAAGATTCAATGGCCATAATTTTGAGATTTGGAAGCTTAAAATGGAATATATTCTCGTTGATCAAGAACAATGGACAGTGGTCTGTCTAGGTACTCAACCGACAGGCATGTCGATGGAAGAATGGGATAAACTTGAAAGAAAAGAAAGAAGTACAATACGACTTTGTCTTGTAGATTCGGTGTTGCTGAATTTCTGAGGTGAAGATTCAACCAAGAAACTGAGGGACAAGCTAGGAAGCTTATACCAGTCGAAATATCTGGTAAATAAGTTGTTTCTCAGAAAGAAACTGTATCTTCTGAGGATGAGTGATGGCAATTTGGTGAATGAGATTTTAAATGTGTTTAACACTGTGTTAAGCTAGTTATCATCTGTGGATATAAAGATCATTGATGAGGAGAAGTGTATCGGCATATTATGTTATTTTCCAAACTCCTTGGATAGCTTAATCATGGCTATTGGGAGTAATATAACCACACTAGCACTAGAGGATGTGGTTTCTTCTCTGATGTCAGAAGAAATGAGAAGGAAGAACATGGAAGGATTGACCAAAGATGCTCTGGTAGTGAGAGGTCGACTGATAGACTGAGACAATGCCATATTCTCTGGTAGAAATTTCAATTTGAAGGGTAGATAGAAATCCTCGGTTCAGTCAGTGCGAAGATGTTGGAAATGTGGTAAAGTTGGGAATTATAAAAAATATGGTAAGTTGAAGGAAACAAAAGGCAGTGTTAGATCTGACGAAAAGCAGTTGACTGAGAGAAAGATGACCTCGAACAAGGGAGGTGATGTGTACTTAGCATCGACCAGTACACAGTCAGATCAAGACGTTTGGTTGATCGAATCAGGAGCATCCTATCATATGACACCACATAAAGAATAGTTCTTTGAATATGAACGATATCATAGAGGTGATGTGTTCTTAGGGGACAAATTGACAACCCAAATTGTCAGATGGGGAAGAGCCTGACTAACATTGCAGGATGGGAGGAAAAGAACCCTTCCAGGTGTGATACACATTCCGGGTTTGGAAAGAAGCCTGATATATGTCAACAAGATGAGTGATGCAGGTGTGCATACTTTGTTTCACAAGGATTCGTTCAAGATGGTCAGAGGCACGATGGTCTTAATGAAAGGAGTTTGGATTGGTACCATTTATAAGATGTTAGGGAATGTCGACTCAACTAGATGCAAAAACATCGTTACACCTAAAATTGACTCGACTGCAACTCGATTCAAATTGATGTCGACACAAATTGACTCGACTCGAGCTAAGTCGGTTCAAACCAACTTGACAAGACATGAATAATTCGACCCGACTAGGCTATGGCACGAGAGGATGGGACGCATTGGATAAAAGGACTTCAAGCTATGCAAAGAAAAGGTATGGTCGAAGGTTTTCTTTAATGTGGTTTAGAAGTTGATTTTTGTGAACATTGGATATATGGGAAAAAAGTCGGTTGAGGTTCCCATCTGGAGTGACAAGGGAAAATGGGATTCTATAATTGGTGCATAGTGATGTGTTTGGCCCGATTATAGTTCCTTAACTTGGTGGATCCCTATATTATATCTCCTTCATAGATGATTTTTCCAAGAAGACATGGATATATTTCCTAAGGAAGAAATCAAAGGTTTTCAATATATATAAGGAGTCAAAATTTCTTGTGGAAAACTAGACAGAGAAGAGGATTAAAGTGCTAAGAACTGAAAATGGTGGTGAATTTTGTGGAAAGGAATTTGATCAGTTCTGTAAGAAGTGCGACATAACATGCCAAAATAACACACCATATACCCCACAACAAAATGGATTTTCTGAGAGAATGAATAAAACATTGATGGATAAGGCAAGGAGCATGTTCAATGTTGTTGGGCTTGCACAAGAACTCTGGGTGGAGGCAGTCTTGACTGTAAGATATCTGGTGAATATGTCTCCTTCGTCGGCACTAGTCCAAGTGACTCCAAATGAGGTATGGTATGGTAAGAATCCTTCGGTGGAACATCTCAAAGTATTCGTTTGTGATGAATTTGTGCATGTTACCAAGGAAAGGAGAAGCAAGCTGGACAAGAAGGCAGTCAAATGTATTTTCATCGAATACAAATATGGGATGAAAGGATATAAGCTCTAGGATCTTGCATCAAGGAGAGAAATGTACAATCGAGATGTGATCTTCAGAGAAGTCAGAGGTAAATCCGAGCCTGAGGTAGTTTTTCAGACCGAGAATTATCCTAATACGATGCAATTTGAACTGAGGAATGAAGAGGATGATTTAGATGAGTCGATTGAATCTGAGGAAGAGGTGGAACAATTGACTCTAGTGGTAAGGAGTTCAGAAAGTGTAACAAAACTGGTCAAAATTTATAGTCCGCCCGACTTTTGTGTTTATTATTTGGGTTGGTTGTCATTGATTTAAACCCTTGAAGAAATTCAGGTAGCAAATTCTGGTAGCACAAAGGTTTGGGTAATGGACCCAAGTTTGTTTGATGTATAATGGTATTAATTTTAATATATTTTAAGGTAAGACTATTCTGGATGGATAGTACATGTCATGCCATTTCCGGTGGTATGTGGAATGTCACATAACTCCTCACGGTTAGAGAGTTATGGCCATGTGAAGTTGGATAACCCTCATGAGTCATCTAGAAGCCCCAAAAGGTCAAAGTAGTTAAAGTGGTTGCAAAGAAGAAATTATTTAAATAATAAATTGAAGTGATGAGTGTAATATAAGTCAAAGTGGATACAAAATATATTATTTAAATAATAAATTTAATGGAGAAATTACTAAGTGGACAAGTGGTTAGAAGTGGGTTAGCCCTAAAATAAGGTAAGTGGTTTAAGAGATTTTAGAAGGTAAATAATAAAGTGAAGTGATGAGTGTGTTATAATTCAAAGTGGATACAAAATAAATTATTTAAATAATAAATTTAATGGAGAAGTTACTAAGTGGATAAGTGGTTATAAGTGGGTTAACCCTAAAATAAGGAAAGTGGGTTAAGATGGTTAAAAGGTAACCCCTTGAGGAAGCTACATGAAAGTATAAATAAGAGGCAAGGATCTCTCATTTTAATCACACTTGAGCATATTGAATATCTACAAGTGACTGAGGTAACCAAAGGATATCTAAGCCGAATTTCAGAGAGAAGGTGAAGTAAAGAAGACCGAAATTCAAGGAAGGATAAATTCTTTTGATGATGCTTTCTAAGGTAAGTTATTTACAGGTCATCTCACCATTTTTGCAATAATGTTTTTTCTATAATGATTCAAACCGTGAAATTGGGAGGCCATTGAGGAAATGTATCCAAGTAGTTGTGGTAAACATTTCAGCTTGTGGGTCATTGTTTTTTTGTATTTACACTCCGTGGAAAATAGGGTTTGTGGCTAGTCCTCAAACTAATCTAAAACATGTGTTTCGGGTAAAAACGTCACAACTTCTTCATAACAGATCCGAATTTAGTAAGACCAAATGTATTGGTTAGAATACAATACGAAGTATTTGTTTTTACCATTTTTAGATCCATACAACAAATATTCCATGCAGGGCATGCTCTACAATTTCACTCTCTAGAATAAGCCAAAATTAAACAAGGTATGTCATTTTTTCTATAACTCTTTTTCTGAGAGGTTCCAAGTAGTGAAACCTAGAGTAATTGCATAAAAGACACTGAATAAAATTGTGTACTATTTTCATATCTTTATTCATTACAGGTACATAGTTATGATTATTTCAAGTTAGGGTTGTTGACTAATCCAAAATTAATCATGTGAGACTAAAGTAAAGTTTGATGAAAATGCTAGTCTCTTGTTGTAAAAGTTAAAGAAGGATTGCAAGTATGTGATCATATATATCAGGTCTATTATAGAGTTAAAAATCATATTTTGAAGATGAAATTGATGAGGGATTTTGGTTGAGGTACATGGTTGAGATAAGTAGTTGATGAGTTGCCACGTACATGAGGTGTATAGTTGATGATGTTGGTACATCTTTATGAGTCATAGTTTATGTGTATTTAATGCATGATTGGTACATATTTGGTGCATTGTTGATGCACTTGTTGATGGTACAGGTTGGTGCATGGTTGATGCACTTGTTTATGGTATAGGTTGATTACAGGTTGTTTGGATAGGTTGTTTGGACAGATTATTGTGACAGGTTATTTGTACAGCTTTGGTGCATGGTTGATGCATTTGTTTATGGTACAGGTTGAGGTACATGTTGGCATAGGTTATTGGTACAATTTGTTACAAGTTGATTATAGGTTGATTGGTACAGGTTTACAATAGTATATCTCACAATGATAGTGTGACAGTGGTTCCATCATTCTACTTCTACATCAGGGAAGTTGGACGGGGCAAGGACAGGTAGTTGTAGCCACCTTCTGGTTGTAGATGGAGAAAATAGGAGCTTGTAGCCTCCTTTTGGTTATAGCCAGAGAATTGGGGAGTTGGAGCTTCCCTCAAGTTATAGCCTGAGAAACTAGGGGGTTGGAGCCTCCTTCCAGTTGCAACTGGAAAACAAAGGAAGTTGGTGCTTCCAAAGAATGTAATTCTTAAAGACATATAAGAAAATAATTTTGTGGTTTTCTCCCACCTTGGGTTTCCATGTAAAAACATTGGTGTACTATGTATGTGTATGGTTGCTCATTTGTTCATTGTTTATTTACTCTGCAACTATTGGATGATAATGCTACATTGATATAACACTTTCATTTTGTGGTTAAAAATGACTGAATTGCCCTATTACTGATTCACCCCCCTCTCAGTAATCCAACAATTGGTATCAGAGCTAGTTCCTTCAAGAATCAGTTTAACCACTGAAAGATAGATCATGGAGAGAAAAAACATGTATAAACATGGAATAACACAGTTTAATGGACATAAGTATGCATCTTGTAGCAGAAGGATGAAAACATATATACAGACACATGGATTTGAAATTTGGCAATCTATAGTAGATGGATATAGAGAACCAACAGTTCCGCCAACAAGTGAAAGAGCAATAAAACTCGATCAAAATAATTCCAAAGCCACAAATGCACTTCTGAATGGTCTTGGTGAATCAGTATACACAAAAATTATGCATTGTAAATCCGCTAAAGAGATTTGGGACAAACTTCAAAATATTTATGAAGGAGACTCAAAAGTCAAAGCAGAAAAGCTTCAAACTTATAGAGGCTAGTTTGAACTAAAGATGAAGGAAGATGAGAATATTTTAGCTTACTTCTTACGAGTTAATGAAACGATAAATGCAATCATAGGATTGGGAGAAGAAATTAAAGAATTTGTAATTGTTCAAAAGGTACTAAGATCTCTTCCTATGAGATTTGATCCTAAGATATCAGCACTAGAAGAAAGAGCAGATCTAGACTCAATAAGCCTGGACAAACTACATGGAATATTCACAACATATTAAATGAGAACTGAACAGGAAAATCTAGATATAAAAGAAGAAACTTTCAAAGCATCCAAAAGGTCAAAGAGAAAGAGAAAGAAAAAATAAAAAGAACATAGCAACAACAGTGACATCTTAGAAGATGATGAAGAAATGGCCAATTTTGTCAAGAGATTGAACAAGGGAACCAACGACAAATATAAAGGTAAGCTTCCATTGATTTGTTTTAATTGTGATGGTATTGGTCATGTTTCTAACAAATTTGCTCATAAGAAAAATAAGGGGAATGATGAAGATTACTCAAATAGAAAACAAACATATAAAGGCAAAATAAACACAAAGAATGTTTTCAAGAAAAGCTTATTCACCAAAGAAGAAATCTCCTCATCATATGAAGATGAAGTCAATGATAGTGAGATAGAAAGAGTTTTATTCATGGAAGTAGAAGACTCTAATAAAGAAGACAACGAAGAAGAATATGAAGAGGTAGAAGTTGACTATTGAGAAGAATTGTTGACTGCCATAGAAGTTATAAGAAGAGAAAAGAGGAAAAACAAGAAGCTACAAGGAGAACTAGACAAGAAGGAAGACACTCAAGAACTAGAGCAGATCATCACGGAATTGAAGGTTCAAATAGAAGAATATACAAGAATTGAAGAAGCACTCAAAGAACAGTTAGAAGAAAGAGACAAGATCATTGGAAATTTGGAAGCAAAGATTATCACATTGAGAAATTTTCTTCAAAAGAAAAATATGGAGAACAACTCAAAAGTTTTGGATGAAATTATCAACATTCAAAGGCCTAATCATGACAAGTCCGTACTTGGATACAATCAAACAAAAAATGGATCAAGATCCAAAGAAATAGAACAGGAAACATATCAAAAAAGATATGTAGAAAAAATAAAAGGGGATAGGAACACCTACAAGGAATATTACAGGGACACTCCTCCACTGAGAAGATTCAGATTTCAGAATCAATGGACGACATAAACAAATAGGCCTCAGGAAGAATAAGGATTCATAAGAGTAACTCCTTTCATAAGATCTTCAACTCCCGGGTATCAAACTATATTTTTAGGTTTATGTTATGCATGCAATAATTTTGGACATAAAGCTGTAAATTGCAGAGATAATAGGAGGAACATAAACAACTTTGAAAGTCATACACAAAACTGGTTATCCAAGAAGGCCTAGTGAAACACAAAGAAGAAGCTACAACAAGTTTGAATCATTGAGCACTAAAGTGGAATGGTACAAGTGCAATAACTTTGAACACATGGCCAAAGATTGTAGAATGATAGTCCCTCATAGAGAACCACAATAGAACAACAACAGTCACAGACATGATCCTCAGAAGAGAACATGGATACAAAAGTAGAATCAATATAGAAATGAAGAATCCACACTTGCTCTACAAGCTAAGAAAAAGAAGCGAGGTTGGTATGTTGAAAGTGGTTGTTCAAAACGCGAAGAATAGGTGAACAAAGACCAGGTCCCAAAGATCACAAGATTGGTAATAAAACAAGATGAAGAAAATTCTACAGAGAAAAGGAAAGATGTTAGATACAAAAAGATTTGGAAAATAACTGAAAGAAAAGAAGGAAAGGTACATAAAGAACAGTTTCAAGAGATTGTACTTTCAGGAACTGTAGTGAAAGATGAATCCATAGACAGAAAGAAGGAAGTCATATCTTAGAGAGATGATGAATCTACTAATGAATATGATGATGAATACACTTCAGAGCATAAATTGTTCTGATCCATCCAACTTAGAGAATCCCAAATAATATGAATAATAGACAGGGGGAGTCTATGCGGTAGCTGAGACAGACCATAGAACCATCCTTCAAGCAACTTGCAGAATTTGAGTAGGAAGATTCAGTGCATTCAGTTCGCAGAAGTACAATATGATAGATTAATCAGATGTACTAGTACTTCATGATAGTACAGTGACATATGAGTCAAAATTATGGGCAATTGTGTACCAGAGTCTTGAACAGTATGGAAATATATGGACGTGAAATCATCTTTTCTGAATGTAGAACTTGAAGAAGAAGTCTACATTGAACAACTGGTTCCTAGAGCATGGTACTCTAGACTATTGAAATTACTAGGACAACTGAGAGGGGAGGGTGAATCAATTGTTATTGAGCTTAAACAATTTTAAGTCTATTAATACATTTTTAATCTTTCTTCAAGTGATCGTCAACATTATACAACATATGGACAATAAAATTAATGAGCATCAATCACACATAAGGTATACACAGAGACAGATTTTCACGAGGAAACCCATAAAGGGAGAAAACCTCTTCTTCTTCTAAATGATAGGCAGTCTTTTAAGTTCTGTACATCATCTATAATTGAGCACCAACTCAATGTGAGGTTGCTACCTCTGTTTTGCAAGCTGCAACTTGTTGAGAGCACCAACTCTATGTTTTTCTCTAGCACCCACTAGAAGGAAGCACCAACTAGAAGGAAGCACCAACTTCTTGTGTTCAAGCACCCACTTGAACCTCTGAGGACAACAGTCCTCCCTAGCACCTCCCAACCACCCTGGAATTATGAAATGAATAATTAAACAACCAAATACATAGATAAATCGATTCTTACCACTTCTTCTCTGTTCTGTAAATCTGGTTTTCTTAACTGTTCTGCAATTCTTCTCTTCCTTTGTCTGTTTTTCAATTCTGCTTTGTTTCAACTTCTTCTATTATTCTGCTCTACTTCAGGTCTATTCCTCATCTGTTACTCTTCTATGATTTTTATCTCACACTGCACACATTTTTCAGTCTCACATCGCGCATACTCTGATTTTTCCTTTCTCACTGTTTAATTCATTTTTCGTCCAGAACGACCAACCATGCACAGTCTATCTCTTCTTCATTTATGCACAACGCCCATAGCATTTACACTTCACATCTTCTTTGGCAAAAGAAAACCATCTAAGCAACTAAAATGCCAACCAATCAAGAATCATGACTCAGTTTAGCTAACAGATTCGTAACTGATGATTTAACTATGAGAGAGAACATAAACCCTCCGATCATATTCAAGTTTATCTGCACCATTGGATGAACTTTATTAATCTTGCCTTTAAATCGATTTTCGGCATTTTGGCATTCCTGTGGCCAAGTGTCTCGACACTTCATCTCGCGATCTCCGAAATTCCGATATAGAGCTTTTCTATGCTAGCTCCTTCCAATATATGACCATGGTCATGACCAAGCGCTTATGCATAAAGTGCTTTTCGCGAATTCGCATCTGGTGAATCTAGAGATGAGGCATCTCGACTCTCCAAGTCGCGATCCCCAAAACCCCGAAATGGAGCTTATCAGAACTGACTCCTTCCCTTCTCATGACCACCGACGATGACCATAGGCTGTGCCAAAAAGGCGCTTTGTGAGTTTATAAACTTCATCTAATCGTCGGTTGAAATCTCCATAGATCCGAAGGTCCAGATCTTATCGCGATCTCGCATCTTGCGAGTTTGGAGGTTATGTTTCTTGCCTCTCCAAGTCGCGATAGGTGAAGCTCCGAGATGGAGCTGGATCAATGGTTCAGATCACACCTTGATCTGACGGCTGCGATTAAATCGTGATTTCACATCTCACGAGTTCAGTGGTTATGTTTCTTGCCTCTCCAAGTCGCGATAGGCAAAGCTCTAAGATGGAGCTTGATCAACGGTTCATATCACACCTTGATCTGATGGTTGCGATTAAATCACGATTTCAACATTTATGTTTCTTGCCTCTCCAAGTCGCGATTCGCGAAACTACGAAATGGCTTGGGATCAACAGTCCACGATCTCAATAAATCTACGATCCATATCTTATCATGAATTCACATCTCGCAATTCCTTCGATGGAAATTCTTGTCACTCCAATTCGTGATAGGCGAAACTTCGAATTAGAGCTTAGATCAATGGTCCACGTCTTTTGGTGTATTGACGGTCAGGATATTTTCATGATTTCGCAAACTCGCTTCACCTTGCACTTTTAAAGATCGTGTAGATTCTCCTGGATCCTACGATGTTCGATCCTCGTGCTTGGATCTAATGACTGAGATCTATTCTCCATATCTGCGTGCTCTTCCTGTCTATATTGAGATTTGACAGTCATCGTGAATTCTGAATTGTCGATCCAACGATCACTGTTGCTGTTGATCATGTTGATCTTTGCCATTGCTATTCTTGCCAACAATCCTTTGTATGCTTATTCGAATCTTCTCTACAGCGTCTATCTTCATTGTTGTACTTGCCATCAATGAAAAACATTCGATGTCTGTTAAATATTTGCCAACAATCTCCCCCTTTGGCATTGATGGCAACACAAGCACCCACATGCATTCAGACTCTCCTCCCAGACTCTTTTCTCCCCCTTTGACATCAATGTCAAAGAAGAAACATGCTCCACCTGAGCTGCTGCAAAACATACTCCCCCTTTCAACTATGAGCATCTTGGATATACACTAGATATTCAATAAGTACTCCCCTTGACCAGGTGAATAGATTAGACACAAGAAATTATAACCCCCAACTTTTGACAAAGATATCCAAAAGGGGTTGTTGCTAATGGTTTTGTAAAGATATCTGCAATTTGTTCTGTAGAAGGTATATAATTCAGTTGAACAATTCTGTTTATAACTTGTTCTCTGAGAAAATGGTACTTTATTGGAATATGCTTAGTCTTGGAATGGAGAACAAGATTCTTGGAGACACTAATGGCACTGGTGTTATCACAATGAATTGGAATGGGATCAGTGTAAGTTACCTTCAAATCTGCAAGAGTTTGTATCATCCATAAAATTTGTGTGCAACAAGTAGCAAAAACAATGTATTCTTCCTCTGTAGTTGATAATGAAATGGATCCTTGCTTTTTACTAAGCCATGTTACTAATGAGTCACCCAGAAAGAATGCTCCTCCACTGGTGCTTTTTCTCTCATCAACACAGTTTGCCCAATCTGCATCTGAATAAGCAGTTAACTGGAAATTCTGATTTCTGGGATACCACAAACCATAAGTCATTGTTCCCTTCAAGTATTTGAATATCCTTTTGACAGCTACCAAATGACTTTGTTTAGGAGCAGACTGATAACGACCTACCATTCCAACAACTTGCATTATATCAGGACGGAATGCTGTGATGTACAAAAGACTGCCTATCATAGAGCGATATGTCATTTGATCAACATCAGGTGAGATATCATCTTTACTCAGCTTGCAACCAACCACCATAGGTGTGCTAACTGGAGAGGAATCTTCCATCTGAAATTTTTTCAACATCTCTTTCAAATATTCTTCTTGAGAAATAAATATTCGTCCAAAACTTTGTTTTACTTGTAAGCCAATAAAATATGACAGTTCTCCTATCATGGACATTTCAAATTATGTTTGCATAGAGTTAGCAAACACAGATGATTCATTAGTACAGCCAAAAATAATATCATCTACATAAACCAAAACAACTAGTAAATTATCACCTTCAGACTTAATGTAAAGGTTACTGTCAACAATACCTTTCTTGAACCCTTTTTCTTGTAAAAACTTGTCCAGTCTATAATACCAAGCTCGTGGTGCTTGTTTTATTCCATATAAGTCCTTCTTCAGCTTACAAACATAATTATGATTATCTGTCAATGAGAATCCTTCAGGTTGCTCCATATATACTTCTTCCTCTAGATCTCCATTAAGAAATGCTGACTTAACATCCATCTGATAAACTTTAAAGTTTTTATGACATGAATAAGCAAGAAACATTATGATGGCTTCCAATCTTGCCATTGGTGCAAAAGTTTCATCAAAGTCCTGACCTTCAACTTGTGCATATCCTTTACAGACCAATCTGGCTTTATTTCTAACAACTTGCCCTTTTTCATTCATTTTATTTTTGAACACCCATTTGGAACCTATTACAATCTTATCTTCAGGTCTAGGGACAAGCTCCCAAGTATTGTTCTTTTCAATTTGATCAAGCTCTTCGTTCATTGCTCTAATCCAATCATCATCCTGGCTAGCTTCCTCAAAATTTTTAAATCATTTTTTTGAATGCATAAATAGATTCAACACCCTCAAAAATCCATTGGTACCCTCAATATGTAATCTCAACCACCAAAATCTGCAATTCTATCTATATTTCTGAATTTCTGGCTAGATTTTGGACAAAAATTAAAAAAAAAAGTGATGGAAAAGTGTAAAGACATGGACCATTAATACCATGAATTGATTAAAAACATGAAAAAATGATACCAAATAAAATTACTCCTATTTCCTCATCTTTCAATAATTAATCTAATTTCATGTTTTATAGTGTTATTTCACTACATCCAAAAAAAAATGTTAATTATTATTATTTATAACTTATTATTAATATATTTTTATTTTATATTATATATTTATTTTTAATTACTAGTTAATTAGGTTTAACTAAGATTGTTGAAAATAATGATTGTAGTAATGATTGTTATAGTCTTTACCTCAGTTCAATTCTAGCAAGGAATAAAAAATTTCATAATGAATATATTATTGTAAGTAACTTTGCCTTGTACTCTAAATACATCTTCAAAATGAAAAAAAAGTACTTGAAATTTTACCAAACTTTGTAACTTTAAAGTTTAAGACTTCTGTGATGTGGCAGGCTCTTCCAAGCCATAGAACCTGGTTTCTCAGGTTGCTGTCGAGGATGCTCACAGGGAAGTCATGAATGTGCCCAACCATGCTCAAGTTTCTGGTAATTGGAACATCTCACGGGTGTTTAAAGGGTTAAATTGTCCACAGTTCATCGCGATCTAGTGGAGTTGACCGACATAAAAAAGTTAGAATGAGTAAGAGATTACGACCCTGACCATTGTTATTGGTCACTCGTTGGAAAGCAGTTGCTTCCAAGAACATTAAAAGTGACGCGATCTGTGTTTTAACTATGTTGGATCGGGTGGTTTTATCTAGAGTAAGTTAATTAGGGAGCAATCTTTTCTCTCTTCAGGTAAAAAAGTGGATTTGAATCTGGTCAGATTTTCAAAGATAACTTGAGTTTGATATGAATCAAAGTTTATTCATTTCAGAACCTTACTCCAGGGGTTTTGGCCTATTTTAAACTTACCCAGATGCTCAGAAAATCAATCAGAGTTCTAAATTGACCTAAAATTTAAAATTGCATGTGCCGAAAAAGATTGCTCCCTAGTTAACCCAATCAATTTTATTTCAATAATTGCTACTGTCAAATAATGAAGTACTTTAATTATTAAAATTTTTTACTTTGTCTTACAATTATTATTACTATAATTCTTTAATTATTATTTTCAAATCACAATTCTCTATTATTTAAATTATAATATATAATATATAAATGAATTTAATTTTTTTTTTTTTAAACCATCTCAATTATGAAATCTTTACAACTAGTCCATTCATTCTTTTAAATTTCTAACAGATTTAAAAAAAATAAAAAATAAAAAAAAAAACACATCAAAAAATATTTAAAAAGTCTAATAATTAGAGTACTCGCCATATAGTTATAGATCTTCACGCTTATAAAGTAGATATGCCAGCTAAGTGGTCCAAGGATTAATCTAGGTGTAGTTCTTTTTTACCGACATAGTCAAAGAGTAGAGGAAGAACTTGGAACTACCTAGAATTATATAATAAACGGATAAAAAGGTTAACGGTAGACTTACCTTGATCTCGGGACTTGTGTATCTTCGGATAAAAAGGCTTCACGAAACACATAACGAGAGATTGCATCCTTGTACTTTTTTTTTTTCCAATGCCAAAAAAACATAATTTCATTCTTGAATAACAAAATTACATTTTATTGATGTAAGCTGCTATTTAGATCACTTTTAAGGATACACTTCCTCACCATAATACATCTTTATTATTTAAAGAATTTTCAAACACTAATTTCAAAGAATCTTTAGTTTTCTCCACATAGTCCAAACATATACATATATATTTCAAAGATATCAAATTCAGCCAGGCATTTCTCACGGTGCAATTTATCATGGTCCTATCAAATGTGTGAGGGGCCTCGAGCCACTTGCAAGCCTTCCTTCAACAAAGCATCTCCCAATATATTTGTTTCAGCCTCGAGCCACTTGCAACTCTTCCTACAACTAGGATCTCCCAATATATTTCTTTATTTGAAGACATGGCAGAAAGACATCTCATTAAAAAGTGATTTGATATTAAGAATCTCTTTTAAAATAAGTCTCAAATGAAAATTATGCAAAGTGCTTCATCACACTTATTATCAATGAAGAGTATCATTTGCAATTTCTAAATACTTCTTTTGACAACTAATAAGACAAGTTTAAGGTCAATCATGCTTTGTTATTTGTACCCATCGTGTACCAACTCATCCCTCTACCAACCTTGAATTTTATAAAATGTTGATTAGAGATATATAGGATTTCAATAATGCAAAGTGCTGGATCCCACTTTATTATCAATAAAGAGTCTCATTTGCAATTTCCAAACACTTTTTTTTTACAGGTAAAGATAAGACAAGTTTGAGGGTCAACCGTTTTACTCACCCCTTATCAACCTTGAATTTTATAAAATGTTGATTAGAGATATATAGGATCCCAATAGCCTCACTACCAAAGAACGTCCAACTACCAAATCTATAAATAACTTTGGCACCACTATTTTAAGTGGATTCCCTCTTTTACCTACTTAAAAAAATTAATGATTAACAAACTTTACGAAATACAAACAAATGGAGGAATAAATATGTCTTCAAATAAACTAGAGTTCTTACTCAACCAATTCTCCCAAGAAATAATGATACGAAGAGCCTTATACGGGTTTAGAGAAACATTGTTACACTAATTCTTAAGATAGTCATTTACAAACAAACCTCTCCATAGTTTTATAATACCAATAGCACCTTCCGCTTCCTTCCACAAAAATCCAATGTAAGAATATGAAAAAAATAAGTGTAAAGAAGATTCCTCACATACCTTTTGGAGAGCACATCTTCCAAGACCGTGCTAGCTTTTCTTAGGCATGAAGTCTCCTGTTGGAACTCTATCCCTTAAGCCACACAAATATCGTTGAACCACCAATGCTCCTCCAAGGTATCTTCCTCTTCTCTTATCACCTTATATCCTAGCTCAAGAGTGTATCTACCACCAATAGTATTCTAAGATCGAACCAACTCATCACCTTGGACTTTTATCCTTACATGACTACTCCTCAATACTGCTAAATAATCATTACACATATGAACTTCAAAATTATTCAATCCAAGCTTGTTCAAAGTCATCCAATCTTACCTCCAAATTGTAGTTGAGTCTAGGTCAACCACTTGAGATAGGAAAATTATTCCCCCATCTCTAGGGAAGAGACCATATTTCTAGAAAGAACATAGTTCTCTCCACACCCCACCCAAGGATCCTCCCCCAACCTCATTCTAGTCTCATTCCTAACCTTCCAAACTAACCAATTTCCTATCAAGAGGAAGGAAAAACAACTACCTTCCATATCACTGAGACATTTTGCAAAATATTTGGCAGGAGCTCTAATCCATTCTTCTAGAAAACAAGGCTCAATATACTTATGGTATACCATCTTACACCACAAAGCCCTTCCCTTCAATGATCGTCCAAATATTTTTAGCTACTAAAGATTTTTTAAAGGCATGTACACCTTTTATACCCCAATTGATCTAGGCGGATATCGGTGGCCACCCACCTCTTCCAACTGGCTCACATACAGTTTTCATTTTGGCAGTTTTTTTCTAACTTTTTGGGTCCTAAACATATGGGGCCATTTTGAGGCCCTAAACAACATTTTTTGGGCTCACCACAGTCACACTATAAATAGGTTCAGAGTGTGATGGAAACATGTGTATTCATTGGATATACCTTTCCAACGGGCTATCGTGTGCCTAAAACAAAGATCATATGCAAAAGTTACGACCCCGAGAAGTTGATGTACCAACTTGTTGGGTTGTTATATTATTTGCAGTGAAAGTCGAGTTGAGGTGAATTGACTGACGGTCAAAGTCGAGGTAGATCGACAACAGGTCGAAGTCGAGGTATATTGACAACAATTCAAAGGTCGAGGAAGTCGATAGGGTAAAGTCGAAGTCGAGGTATATTGACAACAATTCAAAGGTTGAGGAAGTTGATCGGGTAAAGTCGAAGTCGAAGATATCGATGACAAGTCAACTAACAAGAGTTCGAAGTGCGGGTGTGAGATGACTGAATAAAGACCGAATGAAGCCCGACTGGTAAACCCGACTTGGAGTCGACTAAAATAGAATCCCAGGATTTGTGGAATTTGTAGCCAATAATATGCATGGATCTGTAACCATTTTTGGGCGCTAATCTTTAGATTTTTTCCTGTTGTAAAGCCTATAAAGAGGCATGTTGTAAGGCCGCAAAAGTTGTTGTTGTAAGGTAATTGTAGAATGCACTTATGCAGGTCAATGTATGTGTATGTGTAGGTTTCTGGTCATGCATATGTAATCTGAATTGACTACAAGGTTGTTCTTTCCCATGCAAGAAGGTATGATGTCGATTGTGTCTTAGGTTTGGACCAAGGTTAGACATGTAACTTTTATTCACATTGGATAAGACAACAAGAGAGAAAATTGATCAAAGGAATGTTGGTTTTCTCGGTTAAGGGTTTCCAGGGTAAAAATATCGATGTACTGTGTGATTTCTTGTGTCATTTTCTTTCTTGATTAAATTCTTCTTTGCTTCTGCTAGGATTAGTGTGGAAGTGCCCTGCATTTCCTGACTTGTGGTATGAGAGCTTAGGTTTTCCCTGCAAGTGAGTTATCAGAGCGGTGTAATGCTTTGGAGATTATATCAGATCTTGATATGAAAATGTTGAATATGAGAACTAAACCCTAGGTACAATAAGAGTCGTAAGTCATAAATTGTTTTAAAGATCGCGGTAAAGAATGGCAAGCAGTTCCAAAATAGAGATAGAAAGATTCAATGGCCATAATTTTGAGATTTGGAAGCTTAAAATGGAATATTTTCTCGTTGATTAAGAACAATGGACAGTGGTCTGTCCAGGTACCCAACCGACAGGCATGTCGATGGAAGAATGGGATAAACTTGAAAGAAAAGAAAGAAGTACAATACGACTTTGTCTTGTAGATTCGGTGTTGCTGAATGTCTCAGGTGAATATTCAACCAAGAAATTGTGGGACAATCTGGGAAGATTATACCAGTAGAAATATCTGGTAAATAAGTTGTTTCTCAGAAAGAAACTGTATCTTCTGAGGATGAGTGATGGCAGTTCGGTGAATAAGATTTTAAATGTGTTTAACACCGTGTTAAGCTAGTTATCATCCGTAGATATAAAGATCATTGATGAGGAGAAGTGTATCGACATATTATGTTCTTTTCCAGACTCCTGGGATAGCTTAGTCATGGCTATTGGGAGTAATACAACCACACTAGCACTAGAGGACGTGGTTTCTTCTCTGATGTCAGAAGAAATGAGAAGGAAGAACATGGACGGATCGACCAAAGATGCTCTGGTAGTGAGAGGTTGACCGATAGACAGAGATAATTCCATATTCTATGGTAGAAATTTCAATTCAAAGGGTAGATAGAAATCCCCGGTTCAGTTAGTGCGAAGATGTTGGAAATGTGGTAAAGTTGGGAATTATAAAAAATATGGTAAGTTGAAGGAAACAAAAGGTAGTGCTAGATCCGACGAGAAGCAGCTGACTGAGAGAAAGACGACCTTGAACAAGGGAGGTGATGTGTACCTAGCATTGACCAGTACATAGTCAGATCAAGACGTTTGGTTGATCAAATTAGGAGCATCCTATCATATGACACCACATAAAGAATAGTTCTCTGAATATGAACGATATCATAGGGGTGATGTGTTTTTGGGGGACGACTTGATAACCAAAATTGTCAGATGGGGAAGAGCCTGACTGACACTGCAGGATGGGAAGAAAAGAACCCTTCCAGGTGTGATACACATTCCGGGTTTGGAAAGAAGCATGATATATGTCAACAAGATGAGTGATGCAGGTGTGCATGCTTTGTTTCAGAAGGATTCGTTCAAGATGGTCTTAATGAAAGGAGTTTGGATTGGTACCATGTACAAGATGTTAGGGAATGTCAATTCGACTAGATGCAACACCATCATTGCACCTAAAATTGACTCGACTGCAAATCGACTCAAATCGATGTCGACACAAATTGACTCGACTCGAGCTAAGTTGGTTCAAACCAACTCGATAAGACATGATGAATTCGACCTGACTAGGCTATGGCACAAGAGGATGGGACACATTGGAGAAAAGGACTTCAAGCTATGCAAAGCAAAGGTATGGTCGAAGGTTTTCCTTAATGTGGTTTAGAAGTCGATTTTTGTGAACATTGCATATACGGGAAAAAAGTTGAGGTTCCCATCTGAAGCGACAAGGGAAAATGGGATTCTAGAACTGGTGCATAGTGGTGTGTTTGGCCCAATTACAACTCCTTAACTTTGTGGATCCCTATATTATATCTCCTTCATAGATGATTTTTCCAGGAAGACATGGATATATTTCCTAAGGAAGAAATTAGAGGTTTTCAATATATATAAGGAGTCAAAATTTCTTGTGGAAAACTAGACAGAGAAGAGGATTAAAGTGCTAAGAACTTAAAATGGTGGTGAATTATGTGGAAAGGAATTTGATTAGTGCTGTAAGAAGTGCGACATAGCACGCCAAAATAACACACCATATACCCCACAACAAAATGGATTTTCTGAGAGAATGAATAGAACACTGATGGATAAGGAAAGGAGCATGTTCAATGTTATTGGGCTTGCACAAGAACTCTAGGTGGAGGCAGTTGAGACTGTAAGATATCTGGTGAATATGTCTCCTTCGTCGACACTAGTCCACGTGACTCCAAATGAGGTATGGCATGGTAAGAATCCTTCTATGGAACATCTCAAAGTATTCGGTTGTGATGCATTTGTGCATGTTATCAAGGAAAAGAGAAGCAAGCTGGACAAGAAGGCAGTCAAATGTATTTTCATCGAATACAAAGATGGGATGAAAGGATATAATCTCTAGGATCTTGCATCAAGGAGAACAATGTACAATCGAGATGTGGTCTTCAGAGAAGTTGGAGGTAAATCTGAGCCTGAGGAAGTTGTTCAAACTGAGAATTATCCTGATACGATGCAGTATGAACTGAGGAACGAAGAAGATGATTCAGATGAGTCGATTGAATTTGAGGAAGAGGTGGAACAATTGACTCCAGCAGTAAGGAGTTCAAAAAGTGTAACAAAACCATTCAAAATTTATTTGGAGTAAGTTAATTAGGGAGTAATCTTTCTTCTTTTCAGGTAAAAAAATGGGTTTGAATTTGGCCAGATTTTCAGGGGTAGCCTGATTTTGATATGAATCAAAGTTTATTCATTTCAGAACCTTACTCCAGGGGTTTTGGCCCATTTTAAACTAACCCACATGCTCAGAAAATCGATCACACTTCTAAATTGACCCAAAATTTAAAACTGCATGTGCCGAAAAAGATTGCTCTCGAGTTAACCCAATCAGTTTTATTTCAATAATTGCTGCTGTCAAATAATAAAGTACTTTAATTATTAAATTTTTTTACTTTGTCTTACAATTATTATTACTATAATTCTTTAATTATTATTTTCAAATCACAATTCTCTATTATTTAAATTATAATGTATAATATATAAATGAATTTAAAAACTTTTTTTTTTTTTAAACCATCTCAATTATGAAATCTGTACAACTAGTCCATTCATTCTTTTAAATTTCTAACAGATTTTTAAACAAAAATGAAAAAAAAAAAACACCTCAAAAAAAATTTAAAAAGTCTAATAATTAGAGTACTAGCACAACCGCTAACTCGCAGCTGAGAACGCCGAAAGGTTGGCTGAAAACGTGTGCCATAAAACATCTGTGGTAATTCGTAATTTGTCTGTGGTAATATGAAACGTTTGGCTGCATGGTTAAATCCTACTTAATCATTTAAACGTGGCAATTACATATCCTTACAGTAATTTTTTAATGTGATTAGGTAAATGCTAAAAAGTAAACATGTTAACGGATGTCTTGATAAATGCAAGAAAGTTATGAATAATAAATCTGACCCATTGATTTTGGAGGACTGCCAGCATCTTCAATGCATAGCCATCAGATTAGGGTTTAAGGTTAAATAAGATTAAAAGATCATTAATTATGCCCATTGTCAATAGGTGTACGCCTTTCAGCGTAATTAGAGTACTCGCCATATAGTTATAAATATTCACGCTTATAAAGTAGATATGACAACTAAGTGGTCCAAGGATTAATCTAGGAGTAGTTCTTTTTTACCGACATAGTCAAAGAGTAGAGGAAGAACTTGGAACTACCTAGAATTATATAATAAACGGATAAAGTATTGAATTATTCAGTAAATGGTTAACGGTAGACTTACCTTGATCTCGGGACTTGTGTATCTTCGGATAAAAAGGCTTCACGAAACACATAACGAGAGATTGCATCCTTGTACTTTTTTTTTTCCAATGCCAAAAAAACATAATTTCATTCTTGAATAACAAAATTACATTTTATTGATGTAAGCTGCTATTTAGATCACTTTTAAGGATACACTTCCTCACCATAATACATCTTTATTATTTAAAGAATTTTCAAACACTAATTTCAAAGAATCTTTACTTTTCTCCACATAGTCCAAACATATATATATATATTTCAAAGATATCAAATTCAGCCAGGCATTTCTCACGGTGCAATTTATCATGGTCCTATCAAATGTGTGAGGGGCCTCGAGCCACTTGCGAGCCTTCCTTCAGCCTCGAGCCACTTGCAACTCTTCCTTCAACTAGGATCTCCCAATATATTTCTTTATTTGAAGACATGGCAGAAAGACATCTCATTAAAAAGTGATTTGATATTCAGAATCTCTTTTAAAATAAGTCTCAAATGAAAATTATGCAAAGTGCTTCAGAACACTTATTATCAATGAAGAGTATCATTTGCAATTTCTAAATACTTCTTTTGACAACTAATAAGACAAGTTTAAGCTCAATCATGCTTTGTTATTTGTACCCATCGTGTATCAACTCATCCCTCTACCAACCTTGAATTTTATAAAATGTTGATTAGAGATATATAGGATTTCAATAATGCAAAGTGTTGGATCCCACTTTATTATCAATAAAGAGTCTCATTTGCAATTTCCAAACACTTTTTTTTTACAGGTAAAGATAAGGCAAGTTTGAGGGTCAACCATTTTACTCCCCCTTATCAATTTTGAATTTTATAAAATGTTGATTAGAGATATATAGGATCCCAATAGCCTCACTACCAAAGAACGTCCAACTACCAAATCTATAAATAACTTTAGGCACCACTATTTTCGATGGTTTCCCCTCTTTTACTTACTTAAAAAAATTAATGATTAACAAACTCTACGAAATACAAACAAATGGAGGAATAAATATGTCTTCAAACAAACTAGAGTTCTTAGTCAACCAATCCCCCCAAGCAATAATGATACAAAGAGCCTTATACGGGTTTAGAGAAGCATTGTCACACTAATTCTTAAGATAGTCATTTACAAACAAACCTCTCCATCATTTTATAATACCAATAGCACCTTCCGCTTCCTTCCACAAAAGTCCAATGTAAGAATATGAAAAAAATAAGTGTAAGGAAGATTCCTCACATACCTTTTGGAGAGCACATCTTCCAAGACCGTGCTAGCTTTTCTTAGGCATGAAGTCTTGTGTTGGAGCTCTATCCCTTAAGCCACACAAATATCCTTGATTTGAGAGAGCATTTAAATTTCTATATTTTTTTGAACCACCAATGCTCCTCCAAGGTATCTTCCTCTTCTCTTATCACCTTATATCCTAGCTCAAGAGTGTATCTACCACCAATAGTATTCTAAGATCGAACCAACTCATCACCCTACACTTTTATCCTTACATGACTACTCCTCAATACTACTAAATAATCATTACACATATGAACTTCAAAATTATTCAATCCAAGCTTGTTCAAAGTCATCCAATCTTACCTCCAAATTGTAGTTGAGTCTAGGTCAGCCACTTGAGATAGGAAAATTATTCCCCCCATCTCTAGGGAAGAGACCATATTTCTAGAAAGAACATAGTTCTCTCCACACCCCACCCAAGGATCCTCCCCCAACCTCATTCTAGTCTCATTCCTAACCTTCCAAACTAACCAATTTCCTATCAAGAGGAAGGAAAAAACAACTACCTTCCATATCACTGAGACATTTTGCAAAATATTTGGCAGGAGATCTAATCCATTCTTCTAGAAAACAAGGTTCAATATACTTATGGTATACCATCTTACACCACAAAGCCCTTCCCTCCAATGATCATCCAAATATTTTTAGCTAATAAAGCTTTTTTAAAGGCATGTACACTTTTTATACCCCAATTGATCTAGGTGGATATTGGTGGCCACCCACCTCTTCCAACTGGCTCACATACAGTTTTCATCTTGGAAGTTTTTTTCTAACTTTTTGGGTCCTAAACATATGGGGCCATTTTGAGGCCCTAAACAACATTTTTTGGGCTCACCACAGTCACACTATAGATAGATTCAGAGTGTGATGGAAACATGTGTATTCATTGGATAGACCTTTTCAACGAGCTATCGTGCGCCTAAAACAAAGATCATATGCAAAAGTTATGACCCCGAGAAGTTGATGTACCAACTTGTTGGGTTGTTATATTATTTGTAGTGAAAGTCGAGTTGAGGTGAATTGACTGACGGTTGAAGTCGAGGTAGATCGACAACAGGTCGAAGTCGAGGTATATTGACAACAATTCAAAGGTCGAGGAAGTCTATCGGGTAAAGTCGAAGTCGAATATATCGATGACAAGTCAACTAACAAGAGGTCGAAGTGCAGGCGTGAGATAACCGAATAAAGACCGAATGAAGCTTGAATGGTAAACCCGACTTGGAGTCGACTGAAACAGAATCCTAGGATTTGTGGAATTTGTAGCCAATAATATGCATGGATTTGTAACCATTTTTGGGCACTAATATTTAGAGTTTTTCCTGTTGTAAAGCCTATAAAGAGGCGCGTTGTAAGGCCATAAAAGTTGTTGTAAGGTAATTGTAGAATGCACTTATGCAGGTCAATGTATGTGTATGTGTAGGTTTCTGGTCATGCATATGTAATCTGAATTGGCTACAGGGTTGTTCTTTCCCATGCAAGAAGGTATGATGTCGATTGTGTCTTAGGTTTGGACCAAGGTTAGACATGTAACCTTTATTTGTATTGGATAAGACAGCAAGAGAGAAAATTGATCAAAGGAATGTTGGCTTTCTCGATTAAGGGTTTTCAGGGTAAAAATATCGGTGTACTGTGTGATTGCTTGTCATTTGCTTTCTTGATTAAATTCTTCTTCACTTCTGCTAGGATTAGTGTGGAAGTTCCCTACATTTCCTGACATGTGGTATCAGAGCTTAGGTTTTCCCTGACAAGCAAGTTATCAGAGCGGTGTAATGCTTTGGCGAGTATATCTGATCTTGATATGCAAATGTTGAGTATGAGAAGTAAACCCTAGGTACATTAAGAGTATTAAGTCATAAATTGTTTTAAAGATCGCGGTAAAGAATGACAAGCAATTCCAAAATAGAGATAGAAAGATTCAATGGCCATAATTTTGAGATTTGGAAGCTTAAAATGGAATATATTCTCGTTGATCGAGAACAATGGAC
The DNA here is from genome assembly GCA_009831015.1 of Picea engelmannii. Lineage (NCBI taxonomy): Eukaryota > Viridiplantae > Streptophyta > Pinopsida > Pinales > Pinaceae > Picea > Picea engelmannii. Next base: position 140,166 of record ML777463.1, on the reverse strand, counting down.
AGTGGTCTGTCTAGGTACTCAACCGATAGGCATGTCGATGGAAGAATGGGTGTTCGCGTTTGAATGATCACCAGGTGAGAAAAATGGAGACCGCTCTGCATACCCTATTGGGTTCATCAGGGCAGAACATCTGTGGCAGCATGGGGTTAACAGAAAACAAAACTGAATACAATCTAACTATCAGCTGAAAGCAAATAACACTGCGAAAATAAACAAAAACATTAAACAAAAACATCAAACATAAGACACGGGGGTCGTCAATGGTTCCAGGCTTGGTATATTAATGAAACCAGAGCACACGCTGAAGAATGAGTCAGGGGTTCCTTCTCCCTCCAGCGGAAGGTTCTTCGGGGCCCTCAACACAATGCTTTCCTTACAAAATGAATAGAATTGAATTGAGTGGTGAAAGAACTCTGGGTCACGCCGCTGATGGATTGCTTGTCAAAGGCTGAGCTCTGAATCATCTGGGCAGCATAACATTGCTTCGAATTCCCTGCTGAAACAATGTCCCCTCGTGGCCTTTTATAGCAACTTCACGGGCGGTCGCATAACTTTCTCCAAGTGTGAATAGGGGCACATTAGGGTTTATTTAAGTCATTAATCCGTCGATTTTGCAGAGCCGGATCTGATTTGAGGGTCAAATCATCTTAGGGGCCGGTCTGTAGGCGGTCAGGAGGTCGACTTATGCAATTAATGCGCCGTATTAGCAGATGCGCAGGTTTTTGTGTTGACAGTCGCGCGTCGTGCGCGCATGCGCTATAAACACGTTTTTGTCCCGCGCATGTGCGCGCGCATCAAGCTGCTGTGAAGCACCGTTCAATTTTTTGGTTACTTTGTATAGTTTTTTGCCCTTCTAGAGTGCTGTGAAACTAATTCAGTGCCATGAGTGACTTCATTGTTGTTTTGATGATGTGGAGTTCTTGTCGCCATGTGCAGACGAAATTTCAGTGATAACAGATGCCCCCTGATGGATGAGGTTAGGAGCATACGTATAGCCGA